>ML805848.1:452107-473966 GCA_009831015.1 Picea engelmannii
CCTTCCTAACACCACACCATATGATGCAAGTAGGTAAACCACTATTGTAGTAAATATTGTCTTCATATGTGGTGCAAAGCTTATCCATGCACAAAAATCCTTAATCTCTCCATATGTAGGAACCTTTCTTGAATCAATTGCATATATACTTTCTCCAACCTCATAATATTTTGTGCATTATAAACCGACAAATTCCATTGTTGAAAGAGATATGATATTATTTGTGGCACCACTATCCACAATGAAATTATGCAATATCAACTCAGGTGTTTCCAAATATACAAATAAGGGAGGGATTTTACCTCGTGTCTTCATAAGTGGAGTAGTATATTGTTATTGATTATTCATGATTGTTTCTTCTACCCTTGTTTCATGTTCGTCTTCATTTCCCAACACCTTGAGTAGATTTTATTTTTGTTGAGGTATTTTTACCACTTCCAAGAATGGAAGAGTAATATGCAACTTGGTTAAATCATAAACAACACTGTAACCCATTCTTGTAGATCGTACTTTTTCATAATTCCCCTAGACAACTTGGGTTGTATTTCTAGGATTTCTTCGAGGAGAAATGTTTTCTGAAATGAAAGAACCCATTGGTCCATTTTTAAATACTTTAGTTCTATCCATTTCTGGGGGGACTGGATTTTTCCCTTTCATCTTGTTCAAGTGAGCCCTAGTTTGAACCACATTATCTCGCTCTTTATTGAAATATTCCTCTTTTTATCCAATCTCCTTTCAAAAATGGTAGCATATCATCACACATCTCCATAGATTCCAGGGTTCTATAATATACTTAATTATTGACTTCTAGGGGGTCCAAGAACTAGTCATCTTCTTTAGGGAATTCATCAATGTTTTCCTCCATTACAACAACATTAGGATTTTGAAATCAGTCAGCCTAGGAACATGATCATCAATATTCTGGTTTTTTTTCAAGTCGTTCTCTGAAACCATATGAAGGAGATCCAAGATTCTAGTACTATTGTCGGGATATTTTTTATTCATTTCTCCTTAACCGAATTATCTCATTTTTCATTTTTCTAATAGTTATATTCATTTGGGAAATGTTTGCATCTTATATTTCACGTGGAACATCATTTGGTGGAGGAACGTTTAACACATTTGGGGGATGCTTTTGAAAAATACTTCTCCCTACACCTCTATCTTCTACATTTCATGTTGAAACAACTCTAGTTTGATTTGAAATAGTAAGAGATGTCATTTTTCGTTTAACTCTTCCAAAAATAATAGTTGGGTCAACATGACTTTCTAACTTATATTCATCCATTTATTATGCCTTTTACATGGCATTTTCCAATGTATTAATTCTTGCAGACTTGGTTTCATATTTGAAATTTGCAGCATATCATTTTTGTAGCATCGAAGAATAACAGGAGCATTAGGATGTTGGTCTTTAGCGATTTGTTTTAACATCCTAAAAAATCAGAGATCAAAACATCTAATTTTTTTATTCTCTTATAAATGGATTTGAGTAAACTGAGTAAGAAGAGTATGATATGCCACAAGATGAGCATATATGTTCATGAATGCATATTCGATATCATCAAAATAGGTGACTGATTTTTATGGTAGAGACAAATACCAATCATAATATGGATCAATCAAATTTTGTAGGAAAAGTATAACCATAACATCATGTCTTACCAAATGAATATCACAAATTTTCATAAACTAATTGAGGTTCTTATTAGGATTCATAATACCATCACCACTACATACCGATAATACACTAGGAGGAATATTTGGTAACTGATGTTGTTCACCTTCAAGAGCCAGAGGAATTATCCTTTGTCTTCATCTTGGGTTCCTTTTCCTTTCATCATTTATTCTTCCTTCATCGTGTCTTTCATCCTTTATTTCTTATTCATTTATTTCTTCACGATATCCCATATTTTCTTGAGGATCAATAAATGATGAAGATAAGAAATTCAAAACTTGAACCGTAGAACCACTAGCTTTCTCTATTTTTTTTATAACCTTTCTTCTACTTCTTGCTACAGGGCCTTCAAAGATTTTTGAGGTGGCCATATTAAGAACATTTTTATTGGAGACGCATTTTTAAATTTCGATGAATTGGGGGTTCTTGTTGTCACATATGTTTGTATGGAGGGGGTTTTTCCCTAGAAAATAGCCCCATGGGGAAAAATGACAAATAGGGGGCCAAAAATCCACTTTTATCGTTTATCGTAAGTTTTGTGCCTGAGCGCGTTGTGCTAAGGGACGTGTAGATCTGGGTGGCTAATATCTGCATGCTCATATCTATGGTGCAGGATCCATATCGTACCCCCCCCGACATTATACCTTTAACAACGGGGCGGGGGGGTTTGAGTTGGTGGTTTTTTAGTGTGGCCCCCCCACTATCGTGGCCCTTCCTCATTAACACTGACCCCCACCCCCCATGGTCAAAACCTATTACCACCAGCCCCCCTCTGAGTAGACCACTTACTGCCTCCACTTATCACCCTCATTTCCTTCCAACACCTATCCTCCACTCACTCATCTCTCTTCTCATCACATCCCTTCTTTCCTGTGTTGCTTATCACCGCCTTCCATATGTATCCCACTCTTTCCTCATGTCACATCCCCTCTCTACCTCCCCTCCACTCACTTCGTGACACATGTCTCCCGTGTCTCTTCCACCTGGGTCGTTGTTGTCCCCACTATGCCTACCATTATAGCCTCCCTTCTGCCTCCACGTCACCTTCCCGTGCCATATCACCCCTGTGCCTCTACCTCTCAACGTCAACGTCCTATCGTTCACATTTTCCCAATCATCATTCCACCGATGCATTTTTTTGCATGATCGCCCATTGCCTAGTCGAGTTCTCATTAGCTCCACCTTTGTCCACCTTCCTGTCTTCATTTTAAGCATCCAAAAAAGAAAAAACGGTGAAGGAAAGGCCACCATGACTTTCAGGCGCAAGTGTTCACTCTGCCCACTTAGATCCCAATGAAATAGTTAATGAAAATGAGGAAGGTGGGTGAGACATCGTCTCCTTCCATAAATAGAAGTCTAGAGAGGGACAAATAGTGGAAGAAGATTGCCAGTCTAGTCTGACAGAAGACTACATGGGCAATATGACCAACATATGCATGTGTGTTCTGATAGAGAAGCTCATTAATGCAAAGCTTTGAAAGCATGAAAGGATCGCCTCAGGAAGTTGGAACCAGTTCAGAGTATATGTAGGCATTTTTTCCATTTTGTTTACTGTCGATGGTTGAGCTAGGCTCTCGATTGTAATGTTTTGATGCAGCTCTGGTTCTCTGTTATGTAAAGAGATTTGAGACATCTTGTTTAATCTAAGTCAGCTTATTTATCCACTCTTTTTCATTTGATAATGAGGGTTCATGATTGAAGGATTCACATGAGTTTTTGTGACTCTGTTGCAATGGAGGTTTGATTGCAATATTGTTATACCGTTCTCTTAGTTTCACTAAGTTTTAGGTCCAAGAGGATCTTGTTCTTGAAGCTTTTATTCCTTAGGTTGTTGGAAGATCTGATGTCCATAGTAGACCTCTACATATTCTCACATGTTCTTCCCCCTACTCACCCTTTACTACAGCTTACTAACTGAAGTTAAATCAAGACATCACTTGCTCATGCATTGCCTGGTTCATATTTCTGAGTTAAAGAAATATTTTATTGAGTTTGCGCCCATTTGACCTCCTTTAATTTATTCATTGTGACTTAAAAATTGATGGGTATTGGGCTTACCTCTACTGCAATCCAGAGGTGACTTCTAGTGCTAACATTTATGGTGTCGTTGTCAGGGATGAATTGAAGATTCTCCCTGGGATTGAACGACAAATATTACTAGTTCTGAAGGTGCATAAGAACTTAGTACATCAAATATTTCAACTGTGCATCTGGCGACTCCACTATTATGAATCCATTGTTTCAGTTGTGGCTTCTAGAGGTAGACACATGAGGTCTACCCCACAGTTTTCTCTAGCAACACCTGAATCTGACTCAAAAAAAAAATTCATAAGACAAAAGACCTCTCAAGAAGGTACTTCAACTGCTGAACCAGGTATTTCTTATGATTTTCACCATCCTCATTTAGAAAATCTAGTAGTTTTTTCTCATTTTTTTATTACACCATCTATTGGATCTTATAGAAGTTTAAATTTTGGGAGTTTTCCTATTGATTTCCCCTCTCCCAGTTTCACTACTCCTCCTCCTATTAAATTTGTTTCTTTTATAGAGAAGGAAATCTTTGTTCCCTCAAGCCCTGTAGATTTTTCCTCAAATCCTATGTTGCTTCCTTTTCCTCCCAGAGGCTCAGTTCCAGCCTCCCCTATTCCCGCTACCTCTCCTTCTGGTTCTCCTCTAGCTATCATCCCTATGGCAGGTGCTAATCCCCCTAGGAACAGAATGGATGCCATAGTGGTTGCGAGATACGCCCCTTTGGTCTTACCTCAACCGATGAATTCTCTCCCTATTGGATACTACCTGAAATACATGCCCCAATTCATAGGAGAAGAAGACATAATTGTTGAATAACACCTTGTTGCCTTCTATAGTTATGAAGACAATCTAAATATTGAAAACGAGGATGTGTGGATGAGAGTCTTTGTCCAGATTCTTGATGGTGAGGCTAGGAAATGGTTTAGGGGGTTGACCCCTAGATCTATTGTTTGGAATGAGGCTTTAGATGATGTTTTCTTAAGACAATGGGGAGATAAAAAAGACTTTATTTATTATATCATAGAGTTTGAGTCCCTAAAAATCAAAAAGAGGGAGAGTATGTCTCTGACTTCTCCAAAAGATTCAACAAAATGTACAATAAGATCCCTGCTAAGATAAATCCTATAGAAGCCTCTGCTAAAATTACTTATGTTAGTTATTTTGACCCTGATTCCTGCCTCCTGTTAAGAGAAAGAAGAGCTACATCCTTGGCTCATATGCAAGATGAATCCTTGGAAGTAGAGTCCAATCTGTTGGTGATTTATAGAATTAGATATAAAATTGATAGAGATAGAGGAAGGGGGAGATATGAAGCCTCAACATCCAGTTCTTTTGCATCCCATCCTTAAGTAGATGAATTGACCAAGTTGGTGAAATATCTTTTGGCAGAGATGGAGAATATGAAATTCAAATGGAATCAAATTTATAATAACTCCAAAAATGTTGATAATAGAGGTAAATTCAGAAGACCAAACCATAACCCTCAGATACTTCCAAGAGAACCTCGAAGTAGAAATAGGGATGATCAGAAAATCCAAACCCCTCTCCAAAATAATCTTGTTGTTGATGAGGAAGGAGAGGAAGAAGAGATTGATCCCAAAATCCATTGTCTTGGAGACACATCTCCTTTTCCCCATTTAACTCAATCCGCATACGAGGAGTCCCTCATGGACGACCAAATAAACGAGATGAGTAAAGGGTAAAATACCAATAGTAGTCCCAATAAATATAACCTCATGTATAATAATAAGGAAGGGAATTATGACATTCCTAATCAACCTTCTAGAGTAGAGAAGCTTGCTAAAGACGTAGAAGACAACAACAAGGAAAAGAAAACACAGAACCCCTCACCAATAGCCAAAGGTCATGTCCCAGAAGTGAGAGAAATTATGAATCCCTCCTCCTCCTTTAACTTTGAGCATGAAATTCAGAAGATTAGGATCCATGTACCCCTTTCATAGCTAGTTAAGAATGAGCATTTTAAAAGGTCCCTCTCTAAGTTGTTGCAGCCCAAACCTTCATCTTATTCCACAGACTCGGTAAACCTTCAAGATGAGAAGCCAACAATCATCCTAGGTCCCTTGATAGAAGACAAAGACGATACATCCCCTCCCTTCTATACATCTTTGAACATACATGAAAAGGTGTTGCATAATTATTTGATGGACTTAGGGGCTTCTCATAATATCATGCCCAAATCTGTCATGGATGAACTTGGATTAGAAATCACAAAGACTTACCATGACCTGTATTCTTTTGATTCTATGAAAGTGAAATGTCTTGGGCTCATCAAAGATTTGGTTGGGACCTTGTTTCAGTTGGCCATGAAAAGTGTGGTCATGGATATCATAGTGGCTAATATTCCCCCCAAGTTTGGTATGTTGTTTTCAAGATATTGGATAAAGAGACTCGGGGGAAATTTGCAGATGGACCTAACATATGCTACCATTCTCGTGCTTGGGGGGGAGCATAGAATATTGTACAAAGAAGCTCAGTTGGCCTATATCATTATTGATGAAACAGACCCCACCAATCATCCTATGTTTTCACTTGAAACTAATTTTGAATCCATCTTATTGCACCTCATTGATGCCACTAAGCCCCCTCTTGAAATAATAAATAAGTCCCTTACTCTCTATGAATATTCTCCTCTGATTACCTTTGTTTGGAAAATGTTCTTTGATGGAGATTCTTCTAGGGAAGGTGTTGGTGCTAGAGGGAGAAAAGGGTCGAGTACACTGAGATATTAAGAGAATTCACTGATGTGTTTTCCTGGACCTATAAGGACCTCAGAACATATGACACAAGTGCCATTGAGCATAGTATCCCATTGAAAGAGGAGGCCAAACCATTTAGGAAGAAATTAAGAAAAATAAATCCTACGATGCTGCATATTATGGAAAAGGAGGTAAATAAGTTGTTGGACACCCAAATAATTGTCCCCTTGAGATATTCTGAATGGGTGGCCAACCTGGTCCCAATAAGGAAGAAGAGTGGAGAAATCAGACTGTGTGTCTATTTCAAGAACCTAAATAGAAGATCTAAGAAGGACAATTATCCTTTGCCAAAGATGGAACACATATTGTAAAGGATGATAGGTGCATCCAGGATTTCCATGATTGACGACTTTTCTAGATACATTCAGATATTTGTTATGCTTGAAGACAGAGAAAAGATAGCCTTCACCACTACTTGGGGAACATTCATGTATGCCAAAATTCCCTTTATACCGATGAACCTTGGAGCAACCTTCCAACGAGCTATGGACATTGCCTTCATTGGAGAAAGAGATAAATTTGTAGTCATCTACCTGGATGACATTACAGTTTTCTCCAGGTCTGGCAAAGAACATTGTCAGCATCTAAGAATAGGTATTCTTGAAATGCAGAAAGTTCGATCTCTCCCTTAATCCCAAAAAATCATTGTTTTCCATGTGAGAGGGAAAATTGTTGGGACACATAGTATCATCTGAAGGGCTCAGGATTGATTTAAGAAGGGTAGAATCTATTCAAACCTTGTCACTTCCCAGGACCAAGAAGGAAGTCCATTATTTCTTGGGAAAAAATAATTTTCTGAGAAGGTTTGTTTCAAATTTTGTTGAATTAGTGAATCACATCACAGTTATGCTCGGGAAGGGGAATGAAGTAAAATGGGATGCTAATTCCAAATAATCCTTCAAAAGGCATTGATTGAGGCACCTGTGCTAATAGGTCCTGATTATTCCAAGGATTTCCTGATTTTTTCCTTTTCCTCTTTTGACACAGTGGCAGTTTTTTTATTCCAGGAGAATGTGGAAGGGTTGGAGAAGCCCATTGCCTTTTTTAGCAAGGCACTGAGAGATGTTGAGGTAAAATATGACATCATGCAGAAGTAGACATATTCCTTGGTGAAAGATCAAATATTTTAGAGTCAATTTTCTACATTCAAAGATCATTGCATATGTCCCTTCAGCTTCGGTGAAGGACATTCTTATCCAGGCTGACATAGATGGAAAAAGGAGCAAGTGGATTGCCAAAATCTTGGAATTTGATCTGGAAATAAATCCCACCAAGATATTTAAAGGAAGGGGTTTATCCAAGCTGTTGTCTGAGTCTAATTGAAAATCTTTGGGGGTTATCTTCGTCAACACTTGCTCAAAAAATCAGCAAGCTGAGTTGTCTGATAAAATTTCTCAGGACAACCCTCCATTGGCAGAATGTTCCTAGTACAAAGACATTATATTTTTATACAAGAGTTAAGGACCCCTGATGGAATGGTGAAGAGAAAGGATAGATCCTAAAAGCTCAAATAAATTATATATTTCCTTATTGACCAGGTCTTGTATTGGAAAGACCCTCTAGGGGTACTCCTGAGATGTTTAGACCCACAAGAGGCCCAAAGGATTATGTTTTATTTTCATGATAGCCTATGTGGGGGACGTCACTTCTTGAGAACCACGGACTATAAAATTCTCAGGGATGGGTACTTCTGGCCTAGCCTATTCACTAATGTCTGTGTAAATATCAGGGCTTGTATTAAGTGTCAAAAATTTTCTGGGAAGCAACGGCTCAAGTCTTTGCCAAGGAATCTTGTGGTAGCTTCAGGACCCTTTCAGCAGTGGGGGTTGGACTTCATTGGGGAAATTCATCCTGCTTCAAGTGGTAAGCACAGGTGGATCTTGACTGCAACATATTACCTCACCAAATGGGTAGAAGTTATCCCCGTAAGGAGTGATTCTCAGAAAGTAATCATTGGTTTTCTTGAAGATAGTATAGCCAGGTTTGGTTGCCCGAATAGGATCATCACTAATAATGACACATATTTCAAGGCTGAACCATTGATCAAATTCTGTGAGCAGTTAGAAATTTCATTGATCCACTCCACCCCCTACTATCCCCAAGGCAATGGACTAGCATAGTCCTCTAACAAGAGACTTATAAATATTATCAAAAGACTGCTAGAAGACAACAAGAAAGCATGGGATTCAAAGATCAAATTTTCTCTGTGGGCTGACAGAGTGACAAAAAAGAGATCTCTTGGTGTCTCTCCTTTTCATCTCATGTATAGATTTGAAGCCATCTTTCCTTCTCATCTCACCTTGCCAGTGGAAAAAAATTTCCAAGACTGTCAAGGGGAGCTTGACAATATGATCAGAAGAATACATCAGTTGGTAGAAGTGTAGTAGGCTAGAGAGAATATGTTGGACAAATCACATGAACATCAATAGAAGATCAAGCAGGCCTTTGATAGGAAGAATAGTAAAGAGTATTTCCAGCTGGGAAATCTAGTACTCAAATGGGATGCACCTAAACAGGATAGGGGAAAGCATGGTAAATTTGAAGCCCTGTAGATTGGACCCTTCAAATTTTCTGAGGTATTTCCAAATAACACTTACAGGTTCCAGAATTTGGAGGGTGATGAAGTTTTTGGTGGCCATGTTAATGGGAATTTTCTGAAAAATATCTGTATTTGATCCATGAGTGGCTCCTTCACGCCATTGTAAATATCATTCTCTTTCTGTTTTTATGGATGAATCCACAACCCAAAAGTAAGGTGATTGAAGTTGCAAGTTCTTGGCATCTCATAGGGAGAAGGCTATCCCCCATGGAGCCTAATTTTGTCACATATGTTTGTATGGAGGGGGGTTTTCCCTAGAAAATATCCTCATGGAGCAAAAATGACAAATAGGGGACCAAAAACCCACTTTTATCATTTATCCTAAGTTTTGTGACAGGGCACGTTGTGCTAAGGGGACTGTAGATCTGGGCGGCTGAGATCTACACACTCAGATCTATGGTGCAATATCCCTATCGAACACCCCCCTCCCCCGACATTCTACCTTTAACGAGGGGGGGTCCAAGTTGGTGGTTTTTTAGCATGGTCCCCCCACTATCATGGTGCTTCCTCATTAACTCGAAACCCCCCCCCAGCTCAAAACCTCTTACCACCCCCCCCACCTCCAAGTATACCACTTACCGCCCTCATTTCCTACCAACACCTATCCTCCACTCACTCATCTCTCTTCCCATCACATACCCTCTTTCTTGTGCCTCTTGTCACTGCCTACCATGTGTATCCCACACTCTCTTCATGTCACATCCCCTCTCTACCTCCCCCCCACTCTCTTTGTGACACATGTCTCCCATGTCGCTTCCACCTGGGTCATTGTTGTCCCCACTGCGCCTACCACTACAACCTATCTTCTGTCTCCACGTCACCTTCTCATGCCATATCACCCATGTACCTTTAATTCTCAATTCCAATGTCCTGTCATTCACGTTTTCCCAATCATCATTTTGTCTATGCATTTTTGCACATGAGTGCCCATCACCTAGTTGAGTTCTCATCACCTCCACCTTTGTCCACCTACCTATCTTCCTTGTAAGCATCCAACAAATCACAAATGGTGAAGGAAAGTCCGCCATGACCTCCAAGCGCAAGTGTTGACGAAGGTGGGTGAGACGTCATCTCCTTCCATAAATGTAAGGCCAGAAAGGGACAAATCGTAGAAGAAGTCTGTCAGTCCATTCTGATAGAGATTATGTCTAACAGAAGACTGCATGGGAAGTTTGACCAACATTTGCATACATGACCTGATAGAGAATCTCATTAAAACAAAGATTTCAAAGAATGTCAGGATCGCCTCAGACAATTGGAGCTAGTTTAAAGTATATGTAGGCATTTTTTCCATTTTGTTTAGTGTCTATGGTTGAGCTAGGCTCCTGATTGTAATGTTTTGATGCAGCTCTGGTTCTCTGTTATGTAATGAGATTTGAGACTTCTTGTTTAATATAAGTCATCTTCTTTATCCACTCTTTTGCATATGATATTGATAGTTCATGATTGAAGGATTCATATGAGTTTTTTTCATTGTATTGCAATGGAGGTTTGATTGTAGTATTGTTATACTATTCTCTTACTTTCCTGAAGTTTTAGGTCCAAGGGGATATTGTTCTTGAAGATTTTCTTCCTTTGGCTACTGGAAGACCTGATGTCCATAGAATACCTCTACATATTCTCACCTATTCTTCCCCATACTCACCCTTTACTACAACTTACTGACTGAATTTAAATCAAGATCTCACTTGCTCATGCATTGCCTGATTCGGATTTTTGAGTTAAATCGATATTTTCTTGATTTTGTTCCCATTAGACCTCATTTAATTTATTGATTGTGACTTACAAATTGATGGGTACTGGGCTTACCTCTGCTACAATCTAGAGGTGACTTCTAGTGCTAATAGTTCCTATTGAGCCAATACTTTCCAAGAATGTTAAAGTTCTTCTTGATTCTTTGTTGTCTTCAAGACCAAATCATACAATTGATTCAAAATACTTATTTAATTATCTAATCCATTGAGAATATGAGGTTGGATTGGATTAGGATGAGTCATTAATGGGAGAAAAAAACTTGGTCTCCCCAGTATGGTCGCCAAAACATTTGATGTCATTTCCTATTAAGTATAGATTCAACATGATAGGGTATTCTTATAAAAGTTATTAATATCCCCTCTTGATTTTTATAGAGGTGGTACTCATCTTTCTCACTCAAATTTTCAATATACGTATTCAAACAATAAATTTAAACATTCATATGATCTACACATGCAAGTGGACCGGGTGATTAAGGTATTTTTCCCCTGTGATCTTGGGTCTAGATCATAGTAGAGAAAGACTAAGTGGTAGAGCCAACGGTCTCCCCTCAAAGACAAGCAAAAAAAGGATAAAGAAAATAACTAGTTGAACCAGGAGGAAATAGGGATAGAGAGGAGAAAATAAAGTGAACCTTTTTCTCTCGTCTAATGTCGATCCCCACTCTAATTCATTGAAGATATCCTTATCTTCTACTGGAACTAGCCTATAAGATAGATACAAAAGAAAGGGTTGCAACCAAATTAGTTATATAATCCACATCGTGTGCATATTATATGTCATATTCAAAGTAAGAATAGATATGAACATACATTGAAGACAAAATTTGAGGGAAAACAAACTATTTTATTATCGGAAAGTGGAAAAGGTAATTTACAACCTTGTCCAGCCTTTAGGCACCGTCTTGATGCCAATTGTCGAGGTTCCTCCAGAAATCCTCAAGCATAAACTCAACCAATGTAATTTTCATTCAATGACTTATATAGATATAAGGAGACACTCTATATTCATATAAAATGAGGAATAAGTGATGGAAAAGGAGTTTCCAGACTACAAGGGATGTTTCTTAGAGAATTATAGGGAAGGGAGGCTTGCTAGATGCTAGAAGCATAACTTTGCATAAAAGGACTTGTCCTCTTATTGGCCCTACATGGTTGTTTTATATCTTCCCAAATAGTTTTTTGGAGTTGAATCTCGTCGTGTATGGGCAAGGTTCATTAGGAAACAAGACCAACCAAAAAACTCGCCCGAAAACACAAAATTATTTTATTTTTCACAAATTTTGAGGACATTCGCAGGTTGAAGTGCGGAAAGTTGTAGATGTCTACACGTTGCACTAGGAAATCCTACAGATGTGCTCTTAGGGAATGTTTTTTAAATGATTTTTTGAGAGGTATTTTATGGGAAAATATAGCAAGCACTGGGAAAAGGGTTAGGCCATGTCACAAATGCATAGGTGTGGAATTTTGTGTTATAACAGATGCCCCCTAATGTGTGAGGTCAAAAGGGAAAAATGATGGCCGAAATACATTATGAAACCCTGAGAGGCAAGGATGCATCGAAGTATCCATGGAGGTTCTTGAACAACTTATCCAAAAAGCAATAACCGTCAACAAAGATCAAGCAAGATTTTTGTTTCTCGAGTCAGACATTTCAATGCTCAGGAGTGATGTAAGCATGGTTTTTGAAGTAGGTACATTGCGGATCCATGGAATATATAAAATATATTTAAATTCCATAGCCACAAACAATACATAGTGGATCGATGTGATATAAATTAAGTAGAATGCATGGCCACGAAGAATACATAGTGGATCCATGTTAAAGTATATCATATCCATAAATAGATACATAGTGGATCTATATCTCAAAATAAATAACAGAGGGTAATTGGGACCAAAGAAATGAACAATCTGATCCTCTTTGAGTACCAGGTGATGATGTAGCACCATATGAATCAGGAAGGAGCATAAAATATGTGTTTTTCATACTTCACATCAAGTCTTCACTACGATCCCTCATGGTACAAGTCTACACTATGTGAATAGATGAGTGGAAGTCAAACATAGTGATACATCACTTAATTATCATTCATTGATGTATATTGTTAAAAAACGTAAGAAAAGCCACCAATAATGATGATTGGATTCAAGGTACCATGGTACTATCTAAAAAGTGTGAATAAATGAGTTGGCATCGAACACCTGGTAGAAACTATCAAGCAGGGTACATTGATGTATTCCCAATGTCAATAGAGAGGAAACATGCCACTGATGGTTGCAAGCCCCAAGGTACCAAACATATCTCTAGATCCCTCTCCTAGAGAAGTATGCGTCGAAGTCGATGGGAGGGAACTCGTTGGAAGGAAGGCAATAAGGAATCCTCCATCATCCAACGTGAGGGGTGGTGGAAATCCAAATATTTGGAAAATATAGGATGAAGAGACTGATACTGGTGATGATGAGACTTGACTTGGGAAGGATGAATTTCAAGTTCAAAGGCTAACTACAGAATGGTCGACACATGATGAAAATTTTCCCTTGAACATAAGAATGAAAAATTGTGTGACTCGGGCATCATAACTATAAGCTAGGATACATTTGTGATGTAGGAGGCATCAACAAACCATCCATATAGTTGGAAGAATAACCAACCAGGGGAGAAAACTCAAAGCAAGAAAAGGTATCCTAAATCCATACTAAACCCAAAACGATGAGATATTGACTCAAGATTGTTCTTTGTTCAAGGGAAACAAGACAACTTCCAACAAAAGAGATAGGTTTTTTCCCATTCTTTTTGGTTTTTTTTCGTCTTTTTCAAGTTATAGAAGCCTGAAAAAAAATAAAAGGAAGCTTATTGTATAGTTGAAGAAATGAGTTTCACGGGTAAGAAAAATAGTTCCAGAGTGCAAGGAACATACCTATTCTTAATGCAAGGAATCATGTGCATGATAAGGACACTTGTGGGATGTTCCCTCCAGGAATAAGGTATTGATTCACAAAGGCATACATTGCAAGGTTCGGAACTGATAGGAATGCATAGGAAATTGGTTCAATGAGAGCATGTTGAATCCAACATTAAGCCTAAAAAAACAAGAGACCAATATGTAAATGTAGTTACGAATCAATTTTGGGAAGTAAACCTCCCATGATCATATTTTTTGTAAGTTTAGTATCCAAGACCCGAAAAAGAATAAAATCATACCGAGGAGAACTCTTCTAGTCACTATGGCCAGATTATTCCTTTTTCGTATATAGTCCATTCGGTATGGAAAAGGGTTAAACTTATACCAAAAGGACGTCTCTTCAAAACCTTTTTAATGAGTATGACAGAGACAAGATCACTCATCTATCTTTTCATTTTTAAGGAATCTGAAAAAGATTTTAACTATGGACTCCATAGGGGTCCCATTGGAAAAGGCCAGAACGAGAGAGAGTAAGAAGTAAGAATTTCAAATGCAAACTCATGGCAGGAGTAACTAGGAATCCCGAGCCTAGGAACATACTTGCAGCATGAGTGCCAGAATGGAAAAGGATTCTATAATAGGGATCCCATGGAAGGTAGGCTCTACCACTTGAATTATGACACTTCTAAACAATAGAGAAGGTTCTTCATTGCAACTCAGTGGGGTTGATCCTAAGGCCAAATGGAATAGGAAATGGATAATGAAAAAATGCATGGAGTGGGAAACCTAACCTATATTCTAGTTTTGATATAATTACCAGTCATAATCGATCAAAATGGAATGGAAAGGTACCAAATAAAACATCTCCAAATTCCTGTATATATGACCAAAAACACTTACCCAAAAGTTAATAAGTCCAATATAGAAACCTATGATAAAGACAAGTATTAAGGGATATGGAACTTGAAAACTAGAAACCCCAAAAACACAATATGTACATAGGACCACACAACATTGCGTCTTATGCATAGTATTTCTTCAAGTAGATCCCATTTCTAGGCTCAAGACAAGGGTTTCATTGGTAACCAAGAAGTAAAGCTTCCAGTTCAAGAGGAGTTCGAAGATCCATAATCATAGCTTCAAGGATGGACTCATTTGAAGGAAAATAAACATACATGAAACTGGGGCCTGACATCTCACAAAGACCAAGGCTCAAGGTCTTACAAACAACAAGATCAGACTCAAGAGGAAACACTATATTACTCAGGCCAATAGGGTGAAGCAAGGGCTCCCATTACCTCATCCGATAAAATACGTGATCAACTATCGAGACCTTGTATCAAGAAGAATAACTTAATTGTAAAGGATACTTCTCATAAGAAATTGAACACTGAGGATAAGATGCCACATAATTCACCCATGGCGGGGAAGAGTCTAATCGAACACTAGGAATGCACAAAGGGGAAAACTAAGGTAAAGCTGAAACAGGATGGTGATTATCAAATGAAAGTTGATCAATAGTGAAAATGCTTCCATTGTGAGAAAAATGCATCACATGAAATAGTGTAGACACCACAAAATGTATCACATACACATAATCACACCCAAGAAGAAAATTAAAGTCTAAAGGGTCTGGCACCAATAAAAGATTTACCAGGACAATCTTCCCACCTAACGTGATAGGAAAGTGAGGAAGAATCCCCAAGCATTCACTAGGTATTTTGTTGAAATCCAACAACTCACTGGTAGCTAACAAAATCTTGGGAGAACCCAAAGCTTGCCAAGATGAGGATGATAAAATACCTATGGAGGATCCTTCATTTACAATACTCTGGTGAATCCCTAATTTATTAATTTCAACCATTATCTGGAAGGGTGGAGAAGAAGGAAGGTGAGGCTCTACAATATCATTCCAATCAAATGAAACCATCCTAGGACTTGGAGGGAGTGTACTGGAAGAGAGTGGAATTCCCCCTTGTTTGGAAGGTATTAAACTGAAAATGCTAAGGAAATGGTCAAAATACACATCACTCTCTGAAATAGGAGGGGATCAACCAAATATTGCATCGACAAGACCACTTCCTTAGACTTTTCACTCTCCAAGAGAAGAGTGGGATCAGTCTAAGATTGCATTGGTGCGACCACTTCCTCAACTACTGGTTGAATAGGATGCGAGACAACATGGTCAAGAGATGCATCACCCCCCAAAACAAGAGTGGTGTCAGCCGAAGATTACATCAACACGACTGCTTTGTCAACCAAATATTGATTAGAATGTTGGGAAACTAAATATGACTCAGAACTAGAAGGGCCTCCATACAAGGACCATGCTTATTGTTCCACAATGATAGCAGGGAAAAAATGAGTAAGGTGATCTCCTTTGCAAATCTTGCAAAAGAATTCGGGCTTACTTCCTATATGTCTAGTCTTCTCAACAGTATCAATGCCCCCAACATGACTTGTAGTGGCCGACGAGTTTCCCCCAACATGACTAACATATGTTGGTTGCATGTCTCCAACATGACTAGCAGAGGTTGGTGACAAGACACCAACATGACTCGCATAGGTTGGTGACTCGATGCCAATCAATACAACTAGCAGTGATTGGATGTTTTCTCCCAGCATGACTCATAGAATATAGTTGTGTTCCCCACACATGACTATCAAAGGTTGGTGACAGGACTCCAACATGACTCAAAGAGGTTTTTGGCCTATCTCTAACATGAATCGTAGAGTTTAGTGGTTGATATCCAAAATGAATTGCATAGGTTGGTTATTTTTTTCCAATATTACTAGCAGTGATTGAACTTATGCTTCCAACATGACTAGCACAGGTTGGTTGCTTTCCCCTAGCATGACTTGTAGAGGTTGGTGAAACGTCTCCAACATGAATAGCATAGGTTGGTGACTTATGATTCTTATTCTTCCTCTTCCTATTCCTTTTATACTTCCGGTTACTAGTAGCTAGACTTTCACTGAAAGAGGGAGAAGAAGGAGAAATAGACTTTACAGGTGTAGAAGGTGAAGGGTCAAAATATGTATGATGTCCCTTACATAAGGTTCTTATTTGAGAAGTTTCAAGAGCATTCATGATGTTTGGAGTGGTCCATAGCCAAACCGTTAGTCCTACATTCAACCTAGGAATGTTCAAAGTGGACATTAAGGGGGAATCTTGGTTACTTGGGTTGACCCAGGTTCTGATCTCAATAGGTTTCCAACAAAAACCCTCAAACTATCGGCCCTCTTGGTAAACCAAAAGGAAAATTTTCCCACAAAGTGCACAATGCAGTCTCACCCGAGATATCTTTAAGGGGGACTGCAATACTTAGGTATTTTCAATATAGGAAAGAGTAGGGACTATGTGTTGATTCTTGTCCTTATGCATCAACATCATTAATCATTCATCTACTTATATCATTCATTCATCATTAACTATGCATGCATTCTTATAATAATTAGATTCAACCCTTCATTCTTTAACTGATGATTAAAAGAATAGTAAATCAATCATTCACAACACATAGAACACAATATTTTATCATGGTTCACCCCCTCCTAGGGCTACGTCGACAAAGATCTATTTCTTCTTCTCTTTTATTCATTCTACTGAAAAACATGCGTTGTGCACATTACATCTTTAGTATTAAAATCAAAATGAGGGTAATTACCCTCTGGGAGAATGACTATATCACACCAAGATCCACATCGTGTGACCTAACCCTCAAAAGTTATCTTATTCTACTCAACCACAATAACAATTGACTTCACAATAATCGACAATTCACGAGCTTAGAATAATCAACCGAACTCAACCTAGAACTCCCAGGTCTTTATTTATACTACTCTATTGGATTATATCCATTACAATATTGTCAAAAACCCTAACCCTAACATGGTTACGCATGTCTTCATGCACACCACATTATGTTTCCGCCTACATGTTTCTTTTCCTTCTTTTTATGCATGTTGCTTTCCTTCCTCCTAAGGCACACGCTTCAAAAATAGACCTTCTCTTCCCAAAATAGCTATTTCTCCCAAAATAGGCCTAATCCAATAGGCCCCCAACACTGACATGTGGCTCATCCTAATCCACTCAGGTGTTGCACACTCCATGTAAAGCCTTCTCCAAGCTTTGGAACTTTTCTTCTAGTTCCTTCCCTTTTTCTTTCACCTGCGTAGATTTTTCTGTTAGTGACTCAACCATCTACGTTGTTATATGTTATTGCAACAATGTTGTGCTCTCTGTATGTGTCTATGCCATCCTTGTCTTCTCTTCCTCTAGTTCTATAATTATCTACGTTGCTTTCTCTTGGAGGGGATCGAATTAGGCATGCCTTGCCTTCTTATTGATCTGCGCAGTTTTTAAGTCTACTTCCAGGGTCTTCATCTCTTGTGTTCCCTTCAAGCATTCTATGATACTCACAAATTTATGTCGTTGCTTCAACTCCTAAAGTGAAGCATTGATTTTCTCCTCTTGTTGGTCCAATTGTTGGACCTTTTCAACCTCCTCCAAAGTGTTGGACATAGTGTCATTAATGTGTTTTCATTGATGTCAAAAAGTATAACAGTATGTGGAGTTCATGTAAAATAAACATATGCAGTATGACAATACGCAGAGGTTAAAAAGTGCAGGAGGGTTAGTGACTGAAGATCAAAAGCTCAGAAGAGAAGACACACATGAAACTCAAAAGGGAAAGCATCAGATAAATGACAGGGATGGATTGTGGAGAGAAAAAGGATAATTAAATAATGTTTTATTCCCAATCCCGCAATTAGTCTAGATCCTCAGATTACAAGAGAAGGATCATTGGAGGACTAGTCAACAATGAGATCAAATCAGGACCACTGGATACACAAGTGCCAGATCAATGTTGGGGATTGATTGTGGAGCGCGAAGGGAGAATTAAAATATATGCTATTTCCAATCCTGCAATTATTCTAGATCGTCAGATCTCATCGATTCAAACATCATAGACTATCGTTGACTCACCAACAATCGCACAACTCGCAAGTCATGGTTCCACATTTCACATTGACCATTGGATCAAGTTAAGTGGAAGGATAGGATAAGTAAAGACAAAGAGCATCTGATACGAAGTCTGGAATTAAATGAGGATCGTCCAGCCTATTTAGAGCATGCCAAGGTAGCAGTGGTCAACTTAGGCATTGACCACTTCGGGAGACAAAGGGTTGAGAACAAGTAATATTTCCTGAAGGCTAAAGTACTGAGAAAAATGTGAACCATTCGATATGAAGAACACTTTGGGAGATATCAGGACCATCAGATCATGTTTAGTGGAAGGACAGAGTAAGCCAAAAATATCCTAAAATAGACATAATCTGTATGATCTAAGGAAACACTTCAGAAGATATCCTGGTCATTATATTGAGGAACGTAGAAGGATAGGATAATCAAGGCCAAAGGCCCGAAATCCCGAATAGTTGAATTCTCGACAGTCGTTGGATCATGTTAAGCCTTTTTGGGTTAAAGAATGACCATTGGATGAAGTCAAGTTACTCAAGGTTTACACTTCAAGGAATCTCACTTTAGGAGAATTGGGAAGTGGATAAATCGAATCACCCGAAGTCTCGAAAGTCAAAGTCACGAGGATAAGACACGTATCACTCACATTGAGATCCCACTTCATCAACAATGACATCAGCAAGGATACGTGGCGTAATCAGCCGATGACAATTTTCAAGGTCCCATATGTACTTTAAGCATATGTAAGCCATGAATCTAGGTGACACGTAGAAACCACTCAGGAATTTCCATGTCAACAAGTGACATCAGCAAGTTATGTCACTTCAAGATTTTTTACTTTGGGATTTCCATCACCAGCAAATCTCCTAAGTCTATAAGTCTTGAAATCCGAAGTCCCAAAGTGGACATAAGTTGTCCTATATGAATAATACTCCGGGAGAATTCTCAATCATTGAAGATTATAGACACACGTCTGTTATTTAGGAGATTTGTAAAGAGGTTGGAAGTCATGAAGGACAAAGTCTTGAATTCTTGAAGTAAACAAGAATCGTCCATCTCTTTATGGAAAGTAAAAACATGACCATTGATTTTATTAAGTGATCAAGCACTCGATTGTCCTAGCGCCTGGTCACCACCTATGGTCATATGGAATAAAATAAGTAAAGGTAAAATATAATACATCTCTTAAGTTGATAAGCCCGTGGTTTTGCGTTGTCGATCATATGAAAATGGTTTGAAGGAAGTGCCTCTGCAGAACTCGGTTTCTACAATATTTGCAGAGTTATGGAACTAATTTAAATGAAATCAATCCATACCTGTGATCGATTAATGAAAATCATTTTCATTAAATTGAAAGGGATTCTCAATAATATTTGGATAAAGAAAAACAAACGAGATTATTATTAAATGAAGGGGTGCGATGGTCCAAAAAAAGGGACACAATGTTTCATATCTCACACCAGTTGGAAGAATATATAAATGAGAAAGAGTGGTGAGAAGACAGTGTCTTTGTAGTCCATTAAAGAAGATCAAAACAGAAGCAGAGTCCAAGATGAATAATTGCTAGTTATAATGGGCATGTCAATGTCTTATTGAATATCAAGAACAAAAGAAGATAGAGAAGCATTTATGCAATCCAATATTTTATATATAATACCTTTATTGGACTGCAACAGATTCACGAAGATTAAATGACAGAAGCGAGAGAGAAAGAGATGAATTTTGACTACAGATAACCAAAATACCATACAAGTAGAGGTTGCAGCAGAAAAGTAGAAAGTACAACAGTTAATGATTCTAAGAAGATTTGAAGAATTGATAGTATCTTTGTGTGTTTATGAACACCTTGAATAGAGTATAGTAAAAGAGTTATAAGTGTTATAACCTACATAAAGGGAGGAAAGGTGGAGCAAGGGAAAACAATTCGAAGTCAAAAAGTCAAATCTGATAGGACTTGTGTTAATGGTTGCATGAATCAAAGTCAATGAAGAGCAAAAGAGATTGAATTGCATTGTGAAATTAAGGGTTGTTGGGTGGTGCAAGGGTAGGTTGGAACCTGTAGGGGAGTAGGTGATTCCTTTTCAGTTGTATCTGACTAAATAGGGTGTCTAAGCATCCTTTCAATGGTAGTTGATAAAATAGGGGGTCCTAGCCTCCTTCCAGTTGTAGCTGGTAAATAGGGTGTCGAAGCATCCTTTCAGTGGTAGTTAATAAACTAGGGGATCATAGCCTCCTTCTAGTTGTAGCTAATAAATGGGGTGTGGAAGCATCCCTTCAGTCATAGCTAAAGAAACTTGGAGACAATCTCTCCATCAAGTTGTAGCTTGAAAACAATTTTGTAAAAGAATAATTTATTAATGAGAAAAGAGTTGGTGGTTTTCCCTGTTGGGTTCCACAATAAAAGATTGTGTTCATAAGGGTTTTTTTTTCATCATATATTGCTTAATTGAATAATTAATGTGTGTGCTTAATATTGATGGAATTAATAATAAAAAAGTAGGCAACAACGATTCACCCCCCCATGTTATAACCTACATAAAGGGAGGAAAGGTAGAGTAAGGGAAAACAAGTCGAAGTCAAAAAGTCAAATCTGATAGGACTTGTGTTAATGGTTGCACAAATCAAATTCAATGAAGAGCATAAGAGATTGAATTGCATTGTGAAATTAAGGGTTGTTGGGTGGTGCAAGGGAAGGTTGGAGCCTGTAGGGGAGTAGGTGATTTCTTTTCAGTTGTATATGACTCAATAGGGTGTCTAAGCATCCTTTCAGTGGTAGTTGATAAACTAGGGGGTCGTAGCCTCCTTCCAGTTGTAGCTGGTAAATAGGGTGTCGAAGCATCCTTTAAGTGGTAGCTAATAAACTAGGGGTTCATAGCCTCCTTCTAGTTATAGCTGGTAAATGTGGTGTGGAAGCATCCCTTCAGTCATAGATAAAGAAACTTGGAGACAATCTCTCCATCAAGTTGTAGCTTGAAAACAATTTTGTAAAAGAACAATTTATTAATGAGAAAAGAGTTGGTGGTTTTCCCTGTTGGGTTCCACAATAAAATCTTGTGTTCATAAGGGTTTTTTTTTCATCATATATTTCTTAATTGAATAATTAATGTGTGTGCTTAATATTGATGGAATT
>ML805848.1:474022-505071 GCA_009831015.1 Picea engelmannii
ATTCCATCAATTGGTATAATAGGAAGGTTCCTTTAATAACAGTCTAACAACTGAAAGGAAGATCAAATTAAGAACACATGGATGAAAAAAATATTTACACTATGAATGGAACTCCAATACGTGGAAAAGAAGAAAACATATTTTGGAGTACAAGAATGGAAAGTCATCTGAAGGAATTGGGACTTAAATTATGGATTTCAGTTATCATTGATTACTTCCCACCAAATAGAGTAAGGACTCCATCTCAAAAGAAATCCAATCAAAGTAACTCAATGGAAATGAATACAATCCTTGATGGATTACATGATGATGTCAAAGAGAATATAGGTGAATGTAACTCTGCAAAGGAACTTTGGGACAAGATAAAATACCTCTACTCATATGAGAATTCAAATGAATCATTTCAATCAAAACAAAGTTTAGTCTACAACAATTCTAGTGATGAAGATTCTTTTGAAAAATACTCAGACATTGAAGCAGAAGTCAATCTTGAATCTGAGCTTGAGTGTGCTTTGGATGAACTGAGAAAATATAAACAAAGGTGTAAACAACTAAAGGATATCATGTTGGATAAAAGGAGGAAACAAGTTTCAAAGAATAAATAACCTGAGTAAATCATAGTTGACTTTGGAATCCAAGTCCAACTGGCTCAAGAGATATTGGAATCCTTGGAACAATCTCTTAATAAGGAGCAACAAAAGGTTGAAGATCTCAAACAACAACAGCTAGAAAGTAAGGAATAAAATCAAACCTTAAAAAGACAACTAATGTCCTCACAAGAGGAGCTACACATTTCAAGACAACAAGCATCCATTAGCATGGAAGAAGCCAAGAATTTAAAACAAGAACTTGTTGGACTCAAGGATTAACTGAAGACTGTAGAAAAAATCAAGAAAGGAATTGAATCCCTTGATAAAATTCTCAGTCTACAAATATTTCCCTCAAACAAATATGGCCTTGGATATGACCAAGTACACATGGTTAAAGGATCGAGTCCTATTACTCAGATTGATGTAGAAGATGACAAGTGTTCTGATGATACCTCCAAAGAAACAACTATGAAGCAGAAGCATGAAAAGAATGAAAACTCCTATGCTCAAGAACCTACTCATCCTCCCAACAAGAGTAACCTCGAAATAAATAGCAATCACAAGCAAGAAGACCAAAAAACTCCCAAGTACAAGAGTGCATCCTATGGCTATTGTTTTTATTATGATCACAAGGTTGTTGACTACATAACCAAGAGACATGGGTTGAAAAAACAAGAAGACACATGCAGTTCAAGTGAAATGAAATATCCTAACAACAAGACTGGCCTTGGGTATGTGAAGAAAGAAAGTACTATTTCCCCTACTTTCAATACTAACAAAAAGGATTTGACAAATAAATTCATTTTCAGAAGATCTTCACAGATGTTCAGGGGTTATAGTTATTCATATAATAACTAAGGGCATAAATCTATGAATTGTAGAGCATATGGAAGGAAAAACTTAAGGGTTAAGAACTATAACCTTAAATATAACCAAACAGTAAATCAAGTTAAAAGAAGAAATTATAACTCCTTTACACCTCTACAAGAAAGGAACCTAGAATGCCCCAGATGTCATAGTTATGGACATAAATCCAGTAATTGCAGATTAATGCAAGTCTCAGAAAAACCAAAGTTCATTAGAGAGAAAAAGAATATTTGGAAATAAAAAACATCAAAAGAGGAATGTCTTATTGCCTTGAAAGCCAAATATAAAGAAGATCTCTAGTGTGTTGACAGTGGGTGCTCAAAACATATGACATGAAACAAGGACAATTTTTTGAACTCAAAGAAACAAGAGAATACTCAACCTCTTCTATGAAACTCATGGAATATATATACATATATATATAACAAAAAACAAAAACAAAACCAAAAAAAAAATCTTTGTTGCGAGAACACCTCAACAAAATGGGATTGTTGAGAGAAGGAATAGAACAGTCCATGAAGTTGCAAGGAATAAGCTTAATGAAACAAAATTATCTGATGGATATTGGAGGGAATTTGTAAGAACAACAATAGACATATTGAATAGAGGTCAGCTCAGGATTAATATTAATAGGACTCCTTACGAACCCTGGTTTGGAAGAGCTCATTCGGTAAAATAATTCAAGGTCTTTGGAAGTAAGTATTACATAAAAAGGCTTGATGAGAATCTCAGAAAATTTGATGCTAGATATGATCAAGGTATCTTTGTTTGATATGCTTATACTAAGAAAGCATACAGATGCTACAATATTAGGTTACATAAGATTGTTGAGAGTGCATATGTCAAGGTGGATGATTTAAAAACAATAAGGATCAAACATCAAGAGACTATACTTGACAATGAAGATGAAGATAAAGATGATGATGAGTCAATTGGTACACAAGTAGAAGTTGTGAATCTTAGAAATAAGGTTGAGAATTAAAACACACAAATCAATTTCTTGTGGTATTGTTCTGGTTATATCATTGTTTATCTTCCATTTCTAGCTAATTATTTATGTTTTGCATACTAGTTTATATATGGAATATTACAAGTGGTATCAGAGCACCTTCCTTGGCAGAAAATTGTGGGTTAAATTTTTTTCAGGGTAGCGATGTATTCTGGCATATTAAATCTATAGAGATCTGTTGTTATGCACAGAAACCCACGGTCGGGGATTCATACATGCAAGAAATACAAGTGGTACTTAAGATCATATCTGTTGTCCATGCTTGTAACCCTTGTTGGTACCCCTTCGAGTGGTAGCACATCAGACAACACTTGTATACAAATCAACCTATATCTCATGAAGCCCTCCATAGATAGATTGATTAGCCACATGTCTGCTATAGTTCCCTCAAGAAAAACACTCACGGAGATACTCTCTAGTACCTAGGTAGTCGGGTAGTGCGGCTAAGGGCACGGTCTAGCCTCCTTAGTTGGTGCCCTAAGATGTTGGTCCGAACACTACTATTGGACCACGCACATATATTAGAGAGATATAACACAAGGAAAACCCTTGAATACCCTAAACCTTGGAATAGAAACAAAAACAATAAAGACAATATCTATTGTTGCGCAATTGTGTCTCCTGCATTCGGGTTGCGAAATTACTGCACATTTCTCCCTGTTAAGAATTTGGGTATTTCATCACTGCAATATTCTTCAGATCGAAGTATAACTCCGTAGGAGTAAAAAAAAAAAAAATGGATCCTGTTGGCACCATTATTTGAGACCTATCCCGTTGGATTCCTCTCTTCTCCCTTATCGCAGTCATACCTATCATTGTTTAGCAAAAACAAATTCTCGTGGACCTGACCCCCTTCCAACACCCTTATTTGGGCCTTAACCCATTGGATTCCCCTCGTCACCCTGATCATCATGATACACTTTTTTGGGCCCTTCATTTTGAGAAAGAATTGTGAAAGTTTTGACTAAGCACAAGTTGCAAAAACTCCATCAAAGGCTGGGAGAAAGAGCAACAAAAATAAGTTGTGGAAGCCAGTGCAATGCCAATGAAGAAACAAATGGTTGCAACAGAACAAGAAAGCATGCAAATCAAGAAGGAAGACACAAACTATCTATATATAGGACCGAACACAATTGAAAAAGGGTTGTTGTCGTTATTATTGTTGTTTGCATGTCCATTGGTTCATCGCTCTATAATTGGTTCATCAGTTCGAGAGTTAGTCAGTTGGGTTGAGTTGAGTCAAGTTGGTCATAGTCACCCAGATTTTGGGATTAGTTGTTGATAATTGTTGTAGGTTGGGAAAAGACACGTCTGATTCTGTAATGGATTAGAATTATCAACTAGAGGAATGGAAGTATGTGACATGGTTCTAAGATCCAAGAGTCTGTACTGAGTCCTACTATGTAATTCTGAGTCTGTAAACAAAGAAAGATCCTAAAGATAATATGAAGCAGGACCAAGATTCAAAATATGTTGTGTCTTTATGTGCTTACTTATGCATTACATTATTTCCTTTATGGTTTATGAGTTCTATTTTATGGTTCACCGTCTGAATGCTTTCTCACAATGTAAGTAGGTTGGATTCCTGGATTTATATGTTTTAGATATGTTAATGTCTCTTGCACAAGAACAGGAATGAGTTCTGACTGCTCTATGGATCCTCTTTGGTATTATCCCTACCCTTCCCTATCTATCTATCTCAACAGTTCTTCGAGTGATACTTCTTCTCTTCAGAGGAGATGAAAATGCCAATGCTCTAGACTACATGGTACCTTTTGTTGGTAATTGGAGAAGGACCCTAGTCTGATCAAATTCACATCAATAAAATGGCTCCATTGTCGGGACCTGTGTAAAAAGGGAACCTTTAGGGAGAATGTTCTCACCGATCCATAGATTTGGCATTGATCAATGGTGGGAAAGGAGTTGTGATGCCTTCATATGGAAAGAAGTGGAACTAAGGAGAAAATCATTGGAAAACACTCACAAAGCAATCTTTTACTCAGAAAGATCGAGTGACCAGTATGAGATTTTATGGGTTAAATTCCCGAAAGAATTTTTCACTGGATAAAGAGGCTCGAAGAAGCTCCAAATTTCTAGCAATGGACCTATTGATGAGCGAAAATGATCGTCCGTCAATTGGAAGAATGAGTCTGGTCCGTGGTTGTTTAAATAACCAAATCCGTTTGGTATGACTTGCTCTGACGGGTTTAATGCCTCCATTGGCCAATCTAAAAGACCTAAAAGACCTAAAAGAAACAAATAAAAGAAAAAGAGCAAACTAACAAATAACTACTTAGAGTATATATGTATATACATATACATATAACTATTTTAAATAATATTTACACAACAGATTTGTTTATTTAATTTATGTGCATGATGTACAAGTTGCGAATTTTAATCTAAACTCACGAAAATCTATGAAAAGATGGATCTTTTAACAAAAGAAAATAAAAAAAGAAAATAAACTATTTTTTTTATCTTTATTTATCTATAATATTAAATCGAAAATATATTATGAAACGGGAATATGTAGATGGTCAAAGCCAGATCGCATATAAGAGTTTCAAAAAAAACAAACAAACAGACGATGAATAGAAATAAACTAACCTATTAATGAGTTAATCGACATACATCCAATCATTTGTATGATTATAGAATGTCCAGCCAGCCTGTCCAAGAGATAAACCTACAGTGAACCTTGAAACTGTTTGGAATAAATGCAAAACAATATATTAACTATTGGATTTTGATGAAAGAACGATAAGACACAAATAATAGTTGTGATATTTATGATCGAAAGAAATTACACGTAATATAAATCTAATTGTAACAACCTACTTTTAATCATTCAATAAAATTAAAGAAAAACCTTATCATTTGGATTGAACGAGTGATCATTATTTTTAATATCCGAAGCATCAAAATGTGGATGATATTAAAAGATATTATCCTGACGACATAATAATTTGTGAAGACAAAAGCTATCAACAATTATTTAATTATCTGGATAAAAAAACCATAAACGAAAACAACATTTACAGAGAGCTAAAGTAGAAATGTAAACATATGTTTCGTCTAGATTCGTGAATAAACTGTCCCACTTTCAGCCCCAGGCCAAGATGATTCCTTTACAAAAATATGATTTTTTAAAGGGTTCAGAAAGGTAACTATCTTATCTTATGAGATAAGATACAATCATATATTGATTACAAAAATAGAGGGGGAATATAACCACCCCAACTCACACTAAATCTTTAAAAATCTAAAAAAAAAAGTTTATTCCTGTTTATACAAAAATGGAGCATAGACATGGCTAACAAGCCCCAAAAAAATGCTTCAGATCACTTGGTCTCCATAGACTCCCAAATATCCTGAAAGAAAAGTTAAAATAGAGAGATTCAGATATACATTTAACCAATAATTTCCAAATTTCGAATTAGAATAGACTGGCTACAGAATCTGTTGATTCTGTAGCTAGTTTATTTTAGTAATGAAATCTAATTTATTCAATGAACAAAATATAACACTATTTTAAGACAAAAAGAAATCTTACCACTGTAAAATCAAATCATTTCACATGATTTCAAAATTTATCACCACTGTTGCAGTCTCAACATTTTTTAATATGATGTTCCCTGTTGTTTTCAAGCGTTTTCCTTGTCCCTTAATAATAGACTTAAGCTTACAATTTGAATTTGTTAAGGGGTTGCCCTGATCAGTAAGGGCTTTGATATGTGACTATAAAATGAGTATATCGATGTAATACTTGTTGATCCATAACAGACAAGTTTCACATCGTGACTGTGTGATGGTCGATTGAGAATATCCACGGTTGTGTACCAAAACGTCCCCAATGTGGCCTATAGATTTTTTACCAAACTTAATTCCTGGAAAACCTTCACTTTTCTTCAGACAAGGTGACAGATTATCCACGAAAATGTAAGACTGATCAAGATTTGTTTGGAAGGAAGGAGGGTCTTCTTCGGGCAGAAACCTATCAATCTTGGAATCTAAGCTCTCATGGATCTCGATCATCTTGATCGAGCTCACATGAGGGTTTGATTTATTTTGTATCTTCCTTGAAATCAACCTACCTACCCTTTTGTTTTTAAAACTTAAATCGATATCACCTTTAGATGGCTTACCTACAGGTCTGTTTGCATCTTTGGCAAAGGCGCTACGTTGTGCATCTTGTTCATGGGTCTGCTCAGCAACCTTTGGGTTAGGTATAGGCTTACTGTGGGTGGTCGTAACATAGGCTTGTGTAGATGAAGGGAATGCTCCAGGAGAAACTATGGTTTCCTCAATCACAGGCTTGTCAACTTCTAGAGTATTGGAGTTAGCAAATCCATTTCGGGTTAGGAAGGCGTCCCAGTCATCATTTTGTAACTTCAATTGATGTACAGGCATTATTTTTATCAAACCATGGTCGAACATGCTTGAATCCAAATGTTGCTTATTATACCTTTTTTCCATTTTATACAGGCTTCTCCATAGGTAATAAGGCATGTTTAATGGAAACTCAATGAAATTCATGAGAAAACGTAGGTGATATAGAAAAACGAAACCAAAATGGCCTTCATAGGTCACGAATTGTTTCAACACTGCAAGCAATCCATTCCATCGGTTTTTTAACAAGGACACTGGAATACCTTTATCACAGCAATTGATCTTTCGAGATGTAAAGAAAAGACTCCACGGAACCTCCTCGACCTTAGCATTTTTTAACCACTTATTCCTGCTCACAGAAAGACATGTTGCTTGACCTAAAAACTCTTTTGTAACTTCAAGATGAATGTCCCCAACCTTGGCTCGACATCCTTCAAATGAGAGGGCGAATTCCTGATCGGTTTGCAAGTTAAAACCCTAGAATCTCTCAAGGAAAACAAGCCAACCTTGACCCTCGAGATCCTCCCTTGCATCATCGCACGGGAGCAAGGTCTGAGAGCCATTGGGTTCAATCCTAACAATAGAGGCCATGGGAAATTTGACAAGCAATCATGCAAACACAGTGAATATAGAGGATTTCTAAGAGTAGACCAAAACTAAACTCCAAACCCGAAACTCATCAACAATCTATGGTGTATGAACAAAAAACCCTCAACGAAAAGATAGGCATTGATTGAAATGAATGTGAGGAGTATTGAAAAACCCAAGACTGAGCTTCAAAATGATGGGCTCACTATAGTCGGACTACCACCTCCTACATAGTAAGGCCATGACCAGGTGCATTAAAATAAAAATGATTGTGCAACAAGGTGGGTTAGGTTCTAAAGTTTGGGAGAGGAAAGTTTTATAAACCAAAGTATAGTGACAAGGGAATGTATGATCAAGAATCACACAAAAATATATCGATGCTTAAATTGAATTGACCTTTGTTGATTCAAATAACAATCCATAAGCATGCTTCATATTCGAGGATTCAAAATAAAGAGAATGAACTTCATAGCAAGGAACAAAGAATTTGTTAACAAAAATTGTGGAGCTATTTGCCTTTCATAAACTTTTAAATAGAGCGGTAATATAGTCATAAGTTTTAATGCTTTGTTTTCATGCTTTCAGTCATGAAAGAAGCATGAAAAAAAAAACACTAGGAATAACCGAAAACTTACATTTGTCATTTGAAAAATTTCTTATCAAGAACAAAAAAATGTACGATCCCAGTTAAGCAGCTACATAGATTAATATTTGATATAAAAGTTTAAAACTATGTCGGCCTACCAACAATGGCAACTTGCTGGGAGAAGCAGTTATCTCTGCATTACTGATGATTTCAGGTTAGAAATGTTTGAATGATTTCAAATCAAAGAAAAACTGAAAAGTCATTTGAGAATCTTTAATAATCATGACGTGGTCCAGCTTAAGATATCTTTCATTAAGAAGGATGAAATCTGGAGACAAACGTAACAAATGAAATCCACGATGTTTGAGTTAATGGCTCCAATACTGTTGATAGGGCCTCTACTGCTAGCAGGCATCCATAGCCTCGATAGGGATGTCAATTAACCCACTCTAACACCTCTATCCTGTCCAAGAAATCTCAAATCAGAATGAAGGATTCTTATGGCCAAAATCAAAATTTATATGTGAGAATTTTCTTTAACCTGACATCGCTTCACTGCCAGCGGGCCTGTTCAGTACCCCGGCGAAGTTGTCTTGGCATCATGCATGCATTTACCCACTACTAGCAGACTTTTTCAGTGTCCCAACGGGTTTACAAACACTTCCCACAACTCTTTGAGAAATTATTCATAATCTGGTATAGTTTTGAAAACACTCAACAGAGCAGGGTGATGCTAAAAATTCCAGTTTTTACACAACTTAATATTTTCCAGGCCTTTAATGTTCTCTTGCTAACCTTCATCAAGATCTGAAAATAGTTTATTAATAAAACTAATTTTCTAGGACAGGGAGGCATCGTTGATTTTCTTTTCTTAAGAGCAGGGACAGTGTAAAGAGTTTTTTAAAGATAGTCGTGATTACTCTCACATGCAAATCGAAACCCAAAAATCAATTCTTAAAAAAAATATCACTTTTAACTAGTCTACGTTTTTAGAAAAACACAGCAATTGATGCTCTGACAGCCCTTGATAGTTGTTTCAATATGAAGCATTTTGTTCTCGTCTCCTGAACTAAACTATAATACAGGCAACTTTGACTCAAAAAGACCAGTAAACAAAAATAAAAATAAAAACAAATCGGAAAAGAAAACGAAAAGAAAAAGAAAACAAAATAGAAAAATATGTACAAAAGGTGTATCTGAGAGTTGTTAGGTGAAATACCTTTTGAGAGCTTGGCCATTCACCAGGAAGGTGTCTGGCTGTCCCTCTAAATTCTGCAGGCGAAAAGAACTGGTAACTAGTTTTTCAGCGATTAAGAATGGTCCCAACCACAGGTTTTGGAACTTAGTATGCTTGCCTTTCCCCTCATGAGGTTTGTCCCACTTGAGGACAAGATCACCTACCTCAAAATTCCTGTCTGAGGAAGAATTCAAATTGAACCAGCTTTTGACAATAAGTTGATGTTGATTCAGTTTTTGTTTTATTTAAGTCCTTACCTCTTCTAACTTCAACAAAGCATTAATCCGACTTTCCAAAGGAGGACAGTCTTCTTCCTGAACCTTATGTGATAACTACAGAGATAGAAGGAGAACGTGTGGCAGAAGAATTGCTTCCCTACCATAAATGAGGAAAAAGGGGGAATTACCAACAACAATTTTTGGAGTTACCCCATCATCTCAGATTGCATTGAATAGTGCATTATACCAGTTTTTGTGGTTTTCGGAGACCGTCCTCTTGATGATCTTGATCAAGTTTTTGTTTGTCAATTCCGCCAAACCATTTCCTTGGGGGTAATAGCTGGAAAAATACTTTAGTTTTATCCATTTTTCTAAAGCAAATGCACTCATGTCTAGAGACGAAAAATAGGAAGCATTATCGAACACTAGACATTCAAGAATACTGAAATGAGTGATGATGTTTGAATTAAGGAAAGATATTACCTGACTGGTGTTTACCACTTTTAACGGTGCATCCTTGGACCATCTGGTGAAATAATATGTCGTTGTAATGATGTATTTATGTTGCTGCGAGGAAGTGGGGTTAATTGGGCCAATGATGTCAAGACCCCATTGTTGAAAAGGGAAATCCATCGAGACAAGTTGCAACGGGAATGTTGCCTTCTATACTCATCCAGAAGCCTTTTGACAGATTATGCATTTGCGGCATAATGCATGGGCATCTTTTAAAAGAGTGGGCCAATAATACCCCGCCCTTAATATTTTGTGGGTAGTAGTGTCTCCACTGAAATTCCCACCAGATTCTCCTGCATGTAATTCTAATAAGACTTTATTTGCTTCCTCTCTTGCTAGACAACGCATAAGAATTCCATCAAAAATTTTGCGAAACAATATACCATTCACCAGTTGGAAAGGTGCAGATTTTAATCTCAATGCTCTCCTCTTTTTTGGATCAAGGTGATGAGGAGTTGAACCATGTGTTAGATAAAACTTAATTTCATCATACCAAGGACTTGTAGGATTTTGTACACAACAGATTTGATTTTGATTATGTTGATCTTCAATTAACATACCAGTTTGATTATGTTGTTCTATAACTGAATCAGCAAATAATTTACATAGACCTTGGCCTCTAACAATTTGTGCTGGAGTGATCTCAAGGTCATATTCTTGTAAGGATGTGACCCAGTTTGCCCGTTTCTCACCCAGTTCTTTCTGTACTAACAAATTTCTCACAGCGGGGTAAGGAACAATGACTTTCATTCTAGATTTCAGTAGATAAGATTGAAAAAATTTTACCACTTTAAAAAAAGCATAATCCTGTTGATCTACAATTGGATAATTAAGCTCTGCTCCCTTAAAGGATGAGCTCATAAAGGCAATAGGAACTTTGTTGTGTTCAACATTCCTTTGGGTTAGAACAACAGCATAAGATCGATCGGAGGCAAACGTGTGAAGAGTGAAATCTCGCGAAAAGTCAGGGCTCATTAGGGATGGAGCCTCCACTATGGATTTTTTAATTGAGTCAAAAGCTTGAATTTCTTGAGGTCCCCAATGGTATTGTACATCCCTTTTTATTAAGTTTTCTAATGGCCTGACCATTTCCGAAAAACTCAGGATGAACCTTCTAACAAAATTTATCTGACCTAAAAAGGATTGCATAGACTTTTTGGAAGAGGGGGGAGGAAGTTTTGAAATGAATCGAGTCCTTTCGGGGTCAATGATCATCCCTTCATTGGATACTATAAATCCAAGAAACTTTCCTTGTTCCACTGCAAAGATAGATTTTTTAGGATTTAGAGAGATGTCGTACTTACAACATCGTTGTAAAACAAATCTCAGATGAGCTAAATGATCTCCCTTATTCTTTGAGAAAACAATGACATCATCTAGATAGACTACTACAGATTGATTGATTAGACCGTGAAAAGTGATATCCATCGCTCTTTGAAAAGTGGCACCGACATTTATAAGCCCAAAGGGCATCTTTCTATAAGAATAGGTACTCCATGGAGTACGGAAAGTGGTTTTCAGTTGGTCTGGAGGAGACATGAGGACCTGGTTATACCCTGAAAAATTGTCTAGCAATGACAATCTTTCAGAACCGGATACCTGCTGGAGAATTTGTTCCATCAGAGGAACAGGGTAATTGTCTTTATCAGATTCTCGGTTTAAATTTTGGAAATCGACACATAGTCGGATTTTTCCACTTTTCTTCCTCACAAGGACAAGGTTAGAGACCCACTGTGTATGTCTCACCGGGAAGATTATCTTTTCATTCAATAGTTTGTTTAGTTCCTTCATGATCGTTGGTTTAAGTTTTGGGTGCATCTTTCTCAACTTCTATTGAAAAGGTTGAGTCTGGGGTTTCATGGGAATGATGTGTTGTATAACGTTAGGATCAAATGTTTTTAGATCATCATATGTCCAAGCAAAGACATCCTTAAATTCCTTAAACAACCTAATAAAGGTTGACTTCTCATCCTCAGAACATCTCGTCCCAAAATCGATGCATTGCGGATTATATTTAGTTCCTAGATTCATTTTTTCATGGATCAAGGAAGAACTGTTTGTTTTACAATTTACTGATTTCCTGAATTTATCATGCAAATCATAAAATATTTCTAATCTTACCACAGATTTTGGAATAGAATGTACCAGGTTTGATGTTGATTTTAGAGACCTTGGGTCTGATATTACTGTAAAATTGCGGAGGCCTTCATCGTGGGTGCCTTCATCGATAACCGCACCTTTGGAAGTATCTTCCATGCACAGGAAACTGATGATCTGTTGATCATCATTGAAAACTCTTCAATTAGTGATGTTGTCTAGGATGGATGGTCTGAACAACAACTCAACGGAAAATGCGTTTGGAGAAAGGCCTTTTACGGGAAAAATTTTAGAAGCAACATTAGCCAACAAGTCAGCCTCAGAATTATTTAATCTTGGAATGGAATTAATGTTAAATGCAGAAAATTTGTATATTAAATTCCATACCTCAGCTAGATAACTTTTCAGGTGTGGAGATAGCCAATGAATGTAATTTCTTACCTGTCTGACCACAATTTATGAATCGATGAATAACATTAAATTTTGTATTTTCAAGTCTAGTTCCCTTTTGAGACCTTGCAGAAGCGCCTCATATTCAGTCGTATTGTTTGTACATTCAAGTTCTAATCAGAAAGCGATCAAAGTTTTGTTACCTGTTGGGTCAATGAGCACACATCCTACACCGACTCCTTCTTTAGATTTGGATCCATCAAAGTAGAGAGACCATATGTGATTCTCATCGGCTGTATGTGACACCTTAGGGAGAATTGTTGATTGTGTGCATGTCATGAGTTCTGACTATTGTTCCAAGTTAGAAATGGTATAAGTTTCAGCCATGAAGTTACTGAAAAAGGTGTTCATTCTCTGCATTTCGGGTGAATTAGCGAAAGTAGTAAATGGTTCATTAACTTCATTTAAATTAGTTACCATAAGCTTGAGGTAACGCTCACTATTGATCTTGTTTCTGTTAGGATTTCCATTTTCTGGCAGCCATAAATGAGACCAGTCTGTCGCAAAGTAACCATGCAGTTGTTCGAACCAATCCCTACTTAAAAATAATCCATATACTTCAGGGATGTCAATGACAATAATATCAATAATCTGGTGGACTTTAGGATTAGATGATAATATGATAAGGACATTTTTTAATTCACCTATTACCTTAACACTGGTCCAATCAAGCTGAATAATTTTCAGACCGGAGGGTTGAACTTCAGCATTGATTTTTTGGCATACATACCAAGGCCTTACATTTGACGATGTGTTAGAATCTACCATACAATTATGTACATTCCTATTGAAAATTTCGAAGGTCAGCAAAAAAGGTGCGACATTTCTACAAGTATTAACAATAGAACTTTGTTGGTTTTTAGTCGCAGTCCCTGGAATTATTTTATATACATTTGTTACGCTTTTTACAGCAAGGTCTCTTTTATCAGAGGGTTCTAGCGTCATTTTAATAGGGACCTTTTGAGGTTTTTTAGGGTTGTTTTCTGCAAATTTGTTGTTGTTCAGATTGTTGTTTTTGTTGTTTTCTGCAATGTTCTAAAGCATCTTTTGCAGAAGAAAAGGAAATTTCAATAATTCATAAACAAAAATATTAGCTCTAAGTTTCTTAAGGTCTTCAATCAAATTGTATTCTAAACTTGGAGTTACCGAATTTTTTTTAGTTTCAGTTTGTTTAAACTATTTTTGGGGCGCATTGGTTCCAATTTCAGAAGAGGATTTATTCTATTTTTTGCTTCTGGTATTGTAAGGATGCACCGTTTCAAAATTGTCTTGAAAGATACTATCCGAAAAATATCCGAAGATGTTGGGAGAGGATTCGTCCTCTTCTATTATTTCTTGTTCAACCATGTCTTCAAAAATCTCAAGGGGAACTAAGTTATCATGTGATTCCAGGATTGTCTGGATAGCATACTGTAGGCTTTCTAGATTAAGGCCTTCAGAATTTAAATTGGTTTGGTTTGTGGGAAAAGGCTTTCTAAAAGGGGGTTTGTAAGACCCTTTGCTTGAAGAAGCTTCTTCAACTAATCTCCTTAAATATACAACTTGATTTGACAATTTCTGAACGACCTTATGTAAACTTTCCAGATTTGAACTCTCTGATTGAGTTTTGGTTTGGGGAGGCCTAGGAAGAATTTATATTTTCTTCTTGGAAGATGGGGTAATCTCTGCCTCATTACTGATATTGTCCTTTAGGCTAAGAATATCTTTCTCAATTTGGCTTGCCTCCTCGAAGGCTTCCAATAATGTTTCCTTCTTTGACCTTTTTACCCAGATTGCTATGTTCTGGTGTAAGTCTTTCGTGTAGTATGTGACGATAAGATTTTTAGTAGGCATTGAATCAGTGGGGATTCAATTATTTAATGTTAGAAACCTTTGATTAAACTCCTTTATTTTTTCCTTGGCATTCATATTTAAATTGGAGAGTTCCATGACTAAGACTTTGGGAGATTGTCGTCTCTGAATTTCTCAAGGAGAAAAGATTCTAATCTATCCCAAGATACAATGGTGTGGGGTTGTTGGGAAAAATACCAAGTAGAGGCGTTGCCTTCAAATGTGTACAGAAAAATTCTACATACTGCATCTTTGTTTTCTACACTTCGGAGTCTAATGGCTAGCATGAATTTTTTAATGTGATCCTCAGCGATTTTCTTGGAATCTGGATCGAATTTAGGGAGCCATTTCTTCGGATGTTTAGGAAAAGGATGCGAGGGTCCAGGTATAGCCACAACATCTTGATCGAGACATGGTCTGGTGGGATTGTTTGGATTTTCCATAGGTGTGGGTGGTGTCGAAGGATGAGATGAAGAACTACCTTCGTCCGATGACTCCTCTCTTGAAGAGGAAGGAGATGAAGGTGGTGGAAATTTTGGGATACCAGATCCACCGGATGCAAGAGTGGGGATGTGATCTGGATCTGTAGGATTTAGGATAAGACTAGTGCCTTCAAGTTTCTCTCTAATATCAGAAAAATTTAACGGTTGATTCAGTGGCCGACTTGGTTGTCTGATATGGGCCAAAGCATCATGTGTCCTTAGAAGTGATTGACGAACAATTTCTTGTACGTTGGAACCTAGGGGGCTTGGTGTTATTGGTTCAATGGTAATATGTGGATTTTCGTTTGATGTGGTGTTGGCAGCCAATTCACATTTTTCATTGTCTCATAAGCTGCCTACACCAATGTTTCACAAACATTGATTTTTCGTCGCAAACTTCAAATGAACGATGATTTTATGCTTTGCGCTTTTCCGCACGCCTACCTTCGCTAAGTCTTCATGAGGGTAAACATGAGGGTTTCTCCGGTTGAGGTCACGTTTCGATCATCATATGAACAGCCGATATCTTTTGTGCCATCATGATTTTTGCGCTTATCTTTTTATTGATCTTTACACGAACGGCGATATCCTTTGATTGGTTTTTCATACTTCGATGGATTGAATAACTCGGTCTTGTTGAAAACATTTAGCATTTGGATTCACATCTTATGACTTGCCTGAGCATTACTTTATTGAATTGCATGGGGGTTATGTTTTATCTTTTGTGATCCTTCCTGTTGATTTTTATCATAGCTCTTGGCGTATCAATCTATGCAATATCGATTCGACACCTTGATTAAACATTTGATTGGCGAGGCATCATTAGTTTTGGAAGAACAAGCACATGTAATCCTTATTCGAACTGGAGCAGCATTGATGCATTGTTATAGCTTTCGCTTCTCAATTTATCGATTTTTGTTCCAAGTTTTGTACATCATCCTGTTTATGATTTAATATCACTTTGTTGTTTAAATCAGATGCAAGTGATGTAATCTATTATTGTTATACATGTCTTGTGGCTTCCAAGGAGTTAAAGAACATAGCAGTTGCTGATTCGTTTATGAAGTATAGCTTTGTCTTATTCATTAATCGAATTGTTATATGAATTTTTTGCATTATAGGTTTCCCTTTGCAGAGGTTTATCATTGTAAGCTGTTATGATTTCTTTCTTGATTGTCCTGTAACAAATTCCGAGAAGCAGTGCAGCTGATCGTTTCGAGAAGCGTAAGGACTAATGGGCGTGAATTTCTTCCGCCAACCAGCTTAAGGAATCATCATAAGCAGGGCAAATTTGGAGCGTTTCTAGGTTTGTTTGTCAATTATTTGCTTAGTATAATAGCTAGTAATTGAGTTAAGTAATAGATTAGATCGTTTAATTTCAGTTAACTTACTTTCTTGTTCATAAATCATAAAATTAAAAAGAGTCATCCTTCGCTATTTTAGGACAGCAAGCCCATCAGTTTCACAGGTTTCATTCAAATCTGTAGATTGTAGATACTGTACATTTGTGAATAAATTGTAATTAAATTAGTAAATAGGTATTTGATTTGAGTTATTAGTCTTTTGTATATACGTAATAGGTAGAATAGTTTGTAGTTAGTTTTGCTTATTTAGTTTAGTTAGATCACTCAACTTAGATTAGTTTTCCTCTTCGGCTTCCTTAGGAAACCTTAGGGCGGCCAACGGAGCCGTTAAACCCGTCAGGGTGGTCCATTTCAAACGGCTTGGGTTATTAGACAACCCCGGACCGGTTCCACTCTCTTAATTGACGAACGGTCGTTTTCGCCCGTCAACATGTGGCTGTTGTTTGAGAGGTAATATTATCATCATAATGACTTCTTGTTACTATAGGTGAGTAGGTGTGTGGGTGAGGAGTCTTGTGACCTCCATTTTCCATCAATAGTGTTCAAGCCCTCCTTCTAGTGTCATTTGTTGACGGGTGAAAATGATCGTTCGTTAATTGGAAGAACGAGTCTGGTCCGGGGTTGTTTAAATAACCCAAGCCGTTTGGTATGACTCACTCTGACGGGTTTAATGGCTCCATTGGCCAATCTAAAACTCCTAAAATAAACAAATAAAAGAAAAAGAGCAAACTACCAAATAAATACTTAGAGTATATATGTACATACTTATACATATAACTATTTTAAATAATATTTACACAACAGATCTATTTATTTAATTTATGTGCATGATGTACAAGTTGCTAATTTTAATCTAAAATCACGAAAATCTATGAAAAGATGGACCTTTTAACAAAAGAAGATAAAGAAAGAAAATAAACTATTTTTTGTTTTTATGTTTATTTATCTATAAGATTAAATCGAAAATATATTATGAAATAGGAATATGTAGACGGTCAAAGCCAGATCGCATATAAGAGTTTCAAAAAAAAACAAGCAAACAGATGATGAATAGAAATAAAATAACCTATTAATGAGTTTATCGACATACATCCAATCATCTGTATGATTATAGAATGTCCAGCCAGCCCGTCCAAGAGATAAACTTGCAGTGAACCTTGAAACTATTCGGAATAAATGCAAAACAACATATTAACTGTTGGATTTTGATGACAGAATGATAAGACGCAAATAATAGTTGTGATATTTGTGATCACAAGAAATTACACGTAAGATAAATCTAATTGTAACAACCTGCTTTTAATCATTCAACAAAATTAAAGAAAAACCTTATCATTTAGTTTGAACGAGTGATCACTATTTTTAATATCTAAAGAATCAAAATGTGGACGATATTAAAAGATATTATCCTGAGAACATAATAATTTGTGAAGACAAAAGCTATCAACAATTATTTAATTATCAGGATAAACAAACCATAAACGAAAACAACATTTACAGAGAGATGAAGAAGAAATGTAAACATATTTTCCATCTAGATTCGTGAATAAACTATCCCACTTTCATCCCCAGGCCAAGATGATTCCTTTAAAAAAATATGAGTTTTTAAAGGGTTCAGAAAGGTAACTGTCTTATCTTATGAGATAAGATACAATCATCTATTGATTACAAAAATAGAGGGGGAATATAACCACCCCAGGTCACACTAATCTTTAAAAAGCTAAAAAAAAAGTTTATTCATGTTTATACAAAAATGGACCATAGATATGGCTAACAAGCCCCGAAAAAAATCTTCATATCACTTGGTCACCATAGACTCCCAAATATCCTGAAAGAAAATATAAAATAGAGAGATTCAGATATACATTTAACTAATAATTTCCAAATTTTGAATTAGAATAGACTGGCTACAGAATCTGTTGATTATGTAGCTAGTCTATTTTAGTAATGAAATCTAATTTATTCGATGAACAAAATATAACACTATTTTAAGATAAAAATAATTCTTACCTTTAACTGTAAAATCAAATCGTTTCACATGATTTCATAATTTATCACTGCTGTTGCAGTCTCGACATTTTTTAATATGATGTTCCCTATTGTTTTCAAGCTTTTTCCTTGTCCTTTAATAATAGACTTGAGCTTACAATTTTCATTTGTTAAGGGGTCGACCTGATCAGTAAGGGCTTTGATCTGTTACTATAAAATGGGTATATCAGTGTAATACTTGTCGATCCAGAACAGACAAGTTTCACATCGTGACTGTGTGATGGTCGATTGAGAATATCCACGGTTGTGTATCGGAATGTCCCCAATGTGGCCTGTATAATTGTTACCAAAATTAATTCCTGGAAACCCTTTACTGTGATTCAGACAAGGCGTCAGATTATCCACGAAATTGTAAGACTGATCGAGATCTGTTTGGAAGGAAGGAGGGTTTTCTTTGTCCAGAAACCTATCAATCTCAGAATCTGAGCTCTAATGGATCTCGACCGAGCTCACATGAGGGTTTGATTTATTTCTTAGCTTCCTTGAAATCAACCTACCTGCCCTTTTGTTTTTAAAACTTAAATTGATATCACCTTTAGATGGCTTTCCTACAAGTTTGTTTGCATCTTTGGTAGAGGCATTAAGCTGTGCATCTTGTTCATGGGTCTTCTCATCAACCTTTGGGTTGGGTATAGGCTTACTGTGGGTGGTCGTAACACAGGCCTGTGTAGATGAAGGGAATGCTCTGGGAGAAACTATGGTTTCCTCAATAACGGGCTTGTCAACTTCTAGAGTATTGGAGTTAGTGAATCCATTTCGGGTTAGGAAGGTGTCCCAATCATCATTCTGTAACTTCAATTGATGTACAAGCATTATTTTTATCAAACTGTGGTGGAACATGCTTGAAGCCAAACGTTGCTTCTTATACCTTTTTTCCATTTTATACAGGCTTCTCCATAGGTAATAAGGCATGTTTAATGGAAACCCAATGAAATTCATGAGAAAATGTAGGTGATATAGAAAAAAGAAACCAAAACGACCTTCACACGTCACGAATTGTTTCAACACTGCAAGAAAACCATGCCATCGAGTTTTTAACAGGGACACTGGCATACCTTTATCACAGCAATTGATCTTTCGAGATGTAAATAAAAGACTCCACGGAACCTCCTCGACCTTATAATTTTTGAACCACTTCTTCCCGCTCACAGAAAGACCTGTTTCTTGACCTAAAAAATCTTTTGTAACTTCAATCTGAATGTCCCCATCCTTGGCTCAACATTTGTCAAATGAGAGGGTGAATTCCTCAGCGGTTTGTAGGTTAAAACCCTGGAATCTCTCAAGGAAAACAAGCCAACCTTGAACCTCGATATCCTCCCTTGCATCATCGCACAGGAGAAAGGTCTGAGAGCCATTGGATTCAATCCTAACAACCAAGGCCATGGGAAATTTGACAAGAAATCATGCAAACATAGTGAGTATAGAGGGTTTCTAAGAGTAGAAAAAAACTAAACTCCAGACCCGAAACTCATCAACAATCTATAGCGTATGAACAAAAAACCCTCAACGAAAAGATAGGCATTGATTGAAATGAATGCGAGGAGTGTTGCAAAAACAAAGACTGAGCTTCGAAATGATGGTATAATTATAGTCAAACTGCCACCTCCTACATAGTACAGGCCATGACCAGGTGAATTAAAATAAAAATGATTGCGCAACAAGGTGGGTTAGGTTCTAAAGTTTGGGAGAGGGAAATTTTATAAACCAAAGTATAGTGACAAGGGAATGTATGATCAAGAACCACAAAAAAATATATCGATTCTTAAATTTAATTGACCTTTGTTGATTCAAATAACAATCCATAAGCATGATTCATATTTGAGGAGTCGAAATAAAGAAAATGAACTTCATAGCAAGGAACAAAGACTTTGTTAACAAAAACTATGGAGCTATTTGCCTTTCATAAAATTTTAAATAGAGTGGTAATATAGTCATAAGTTTTAATGATTCATTTTCATACTTTGATTCATGAAAGAAGCATGAAAACAAAAACACTAGGAATAACCGAAAACTTACATTTGTCATTTCAAAAATTGCTTATGAAGAACAGAAAAATGTACGACCCTAGTTAGGCATCTACATAGATTAATATTTGATATAAAAGTTTAAAAATATGTCGGGCTGCCAACAAGACCAAGAATATTTTTCCATGGGATACCGAAAATTTAGCAGCACTCCAGAGGCTGGATTGCCCAGTTACACGAGCTGTGGACTTCTAGGTTAGTACCACGCTAGAGGGATACATAATCAAATTTCCAACTGAGAACCACCAGTCTTTTTTATGGGCAGAGTAAATTTTCAAGAAAGGAACAAGGGGAAAACTATTGAGATAAATCCCCATGTGGATTAAGGTTTTCTTGATGGATGAAGGGATGTTGATTATGTCCCCGACCGAGATGGCAGTGTAAACACCCTCGCTTGGTGTAGGGTGAGACGGGGTGGGAGTCATGGCATCAGAGAGGGGAATATTTCTTTGACAAATGGGGGGGGGACAACAAGAAATGGATTCAAGAGATGAGCGAGCCTTGAAGAGAGTTGCCATAGTTGAGAAGTGGTGGTGCAGAAATATCAAGAAAGAATTAAGACAATCTGAAAAGTTGAGGAAAGAAGGTGGAGCGGGAGAAGTAGAGGAAAGATAGATGGAAGAAATGCAGAATATGAGAAGACAAGAATGACTGGAAAGACAAAGATTAAATGAGAGAGACATGAGGAGAGAAATCATTCCCCAGGAAGTGGGACGAGAAGGAGAAAGCGTAGAGGAAAGAGAGGAGGAAGCCGACATGAATCGTGGAGGAGAAAGATAAGATTCAGCCCCGATAACAGGAGAGATCAAGAATCTGGCTGAAGATATCATCCCAGTGGAAGATAACGAGACCCCCCATATCAAATAAAATTTCCCCGAAGCTAGTGGCGCCAGCCTCGAATCACCCATACCCCAAGTGCCTTCTATTCAAGTAGTAAGTTCAATACTACCTTCTCATGCCAATTCTATCCCAATACAATTAGTTAATCATTCACAACCAGGATTTGCAGGTACAAGGAGGATATTAGGATATCCCGATAGATCAAAAGAGCGACCATTAGGGTTCATATTGATACGAACAATAATAACATTGATGGCTAGACATGCAGGAGGTTTGATTGCTTGATACCCATAATTTTGGGGTAAGGGAGATGAAGACGTTGAACAACATTGGTTCATGTGTGAAGCGATCTAGAGATCCAAAGGAACCCTGGATCTGAATAAGTTGGTCGAGTTCCAGACTACCTTGAGAGGTCATGCTCTCAAATGGTACATGAATATTATTGAACCAGGAGTGTCAGGGATGCAAGGTCAAGCATTCACACTTGGCCAGGTACTGATGAGCTTTATATCATAATTCAAACTACCCCAGTCAGAACAGCAGGCTCTGTCTGAGTTGCACGAGATCCAGCAAAGAAAAGGCGAATCATCCTGGGAGTATAGCCAGAAGTTTAAAGATGCCATAGTAATGTTGGCATATCCAATACATGAAGAACATCAAAGGGATTGGTACATTCAAGGGTTTTTTCCTCTGAATCAAATTCCACTAACACAACAGTGGATAGCCACATTAACAAATGCTTTGGAACAATCGATGAAGACTAAATCCATGGCGAGATACCCCGAGAGCCTGAGAGTAACCCGAGCCTCGGTAGATGCGAATCTGGTGCAACTACAAGGGCATATATCGACACTAACAAAAAATATTCAGGAGCTGATGATACCCAGACCAGGACAACCATAGGTTTGGTGCATTAGATGTTATACGGAAGGTCATCTAGTGAACAAATGTCTGAGAATGAGGGGACTGGGAAGTCCTTAGAATATGATGGTAACCCCACCAGGACCCATAGGAGGATTTGCGCAAGTGTCGACAAATTCTTCATTACACAACCCTACCCAATATCATGCTTTCCCAGGAGGCCAAGTAGCACCAACAGAGGAATATTGTGAAATATGCCGAATCCATGGCCATGGGTCAAGACAGTGCCCAATCATGCATAAATGTTCGACAGTACCAAACACAGTACACTATGAGTTCTGCACATCCACTATGCATACTACCAATCAATGTAGAGTGTTAGATGCACTTGTTAACAGATTAGACTGAACTTCAGGGTGAATGAAAACCTGCAGGGACCAGGAAGAGGTTGAGAAGGTGGAGTTGAATGAGATATCAAAGTAGGAAGAATTGGGGGATGAGGACCAAGCTGTTATCGAACAAATCGGTAGGTGCGGACACTAACTGATCTCCCTAGATCCACCTAGATCTAGAATAAAACACACCAGAACATGACGCTTTCCTTAAGTTTTAAATATTAAATTTACTAACTAAAGAGGGATAGGTGACATATCATTTAAATGTCACATCCTCTCACCATCGCCATCCTATCTCTGTTCCAATTCTCATACAATTATGATCCTGCAAAAGAACGCAACCAACCAAAGTGATAGTAATAGCATAAACTCAATATAAACCTATGTATGTGATCAAGGAATCATACAATAAAACACAACAAGATTTATAGGAAAGAATCATATTACTGTATCATATTAAATGTGAAAGAGAGATTACAACCATGGCCTTGATGTCATAAGGTCCCTTCCAACTATCCTTCATTCCCCACACACTTCTTGCTCCAAGGATTCTGAGACCATGGATCTGATAGCTACTCACAATCTATCTTGATAAAGAAAATCTCAAAGCCACTCCAACCAAGCTAATAATTCCAAGCCAACCAAAGCTAACAAGCTCAAGAACCCCTTCTCCATGAGAGCTCCTCTCCTTTTATAAGTTGAAGAGGATAAGGTGAGGAGGTTAGGATGATCCCACTAAATCATGAAAGCGAGTAAGATCCAAACCATTCGGATGCCACCTAACCATGGAAGTTTATCCTTCTAGAAGATTCAAGAAAACGCTCGTTTTTCCCATGTGTAAGCATTCTCGCACCCTACTTATAGTGAAACTTGTGAATTTTTCACACCCTAGCTATGATGCAGCCTATGAGAATCAGGCATTCTCACACCCTAATACATAGGCAGCATGTGAACTTCCTTTTTTATAAGGTTTTTACACAAGAAAATGCAACTTCTTTTCTCAGGAAAAGTTCTTCTCCCTTCTCTCTTCAGAAACTCAGGCCACTGACCCCTCTGAAGGCAACAGATAGGTTTACATCATTAAAAGTCATAGGGATGAAAAAAATAATGTGTAATAGAGAGCCTCCCAAAGTATGAAGTTAGAACAGAGTGATAGCTGAAATACTTTGTCGAGTGTGTGTAAGGAACAAGGAACAGTCGGTCGAAAACCTGCCAACAAACAAGGAAATACAGTACAATAATATATCATCACTGAGGTAGGCATTCCCATACTCAGAATACAAATGACTCAAAGCATAAATGCTAACATGCGAAGATCCATGTCAAGTAAGACAGGTCATGGCCACCAATCATACATTGTGGATCCATGCCATTATGACTCAAATCTGAACATAGACACCAAAAATAAACTGTGGATCTATGTGTTAAAGACTCAAATTTGAACATAGCCACCAGAAATACAATGTGGATCTATGCAACAGTACACTGAATATACTCCAACGCAACCTGGATCTGTCAGAAAATATCCAGGGTCTTCATCTCCGCCACTCTATAGTACGAATCTAACCATGTGAATACATGTGTTGAAGTCGAACATGGTAGAAACCATTTGATTACTGGTCATTAGTGTATACCGTTAACAAGTGTGAGGGAAATCACCATTAATGTCAATGACTCCCAAGGTACACTAGTACAATCCAACGAATGTGAATAAATGAGCTGAGGTCGAACACTCGGCGGAATCTTCCGATCAAGGGTCAATAAAGAAAACCCACTATCAAAAGTGAGGAAACCTACCATTGAGGCATGCAAGTTCCAAGGTACCAATTAGTTTCTAAGTCTAATTCTTGGATAATGAGTTGAAGTTGACAAGAAAAGACTCATCACGGGAGGGCCTTAATGTATCCCACATCAATGACACGAAACAAGTAACAAGATTTGATGTAGATCAGAGTAACAATTGGTTCAGGACTAACTCAAGGATGGTCGATGACATAGAAGGCTTAAAGACTATAGAAATGGTCGACGCAATAGAAGGATTTTCAGGTTGGACATCTTTTTGAACATATTGACGACACGACAATTGTCTTGGAAACACTGACTCAAAAACAGGGATCACAGACCGATTTGTAATCTTATAAAGGAGTATGATCAGGAGACAAGTGTATTTTCCAACCTAGACACAAAGCGCATGAAAGGGTGTCATGTTCAAAAGTGACTCTTCCATAGAATACAATTTTAGACACAATTCTTTCCCAATTTTTCCCCCACCATTTATGGTGAGTACCTCTTTATTTTTACACAAGCTTGAGGAGGATAACATATGCTTAAAATGTAAGCTCATCCTTCAGACGAGTCCCTCGGAGTATGTTTAACGAACCCTAGGAAGGAGTGGTTTGGTCCCATATGGGCCTTTCTATGTTTGTTTAACGAGTCCAAAGAAAGAAAACTCAGAGGTTTTTCATGATTATAGAGTCTGGAAAAACACTTAAAAGAGAACTCTCTCAGTTCCTTTTTTGTAAAGTAGTCTAATGAGACCGAAAAAGAGATAAACTATCGCTCAACAGACATTTTCTTCAAATACTTTAACGTGCATGAAAAGAACAAGATCGCTCGGCAATATTTTCATGTTTAGAGAGTCTAAAAAGAGCTTAAAGAGAACTACAAGGGGTTCATTTTTCGTATAACCTTTACGAGTCCGAAAAAGTGATAAAAGTATACTCGGTTACATTCTCATTGATTTACAAGCATGAGAAAGAACAAAGACTAAGCTCAGGATTGTTTTCATTTTTACGGAAGCTTTAAAAACAAAACAAAACTATGCTTGGGATAGATTTTAATTTTTACACAAGCTTTAAAACTAAACAAAACTATGCTTGGACCTGGTTTCATTTTTACACAAGCTTGAACCAGAGGAAAGCATGCTTGTGGTAAGTGGCTTCATTTTTACACAAGCTTGAACCATAGAAAACTATGCTTGCAACTTCCCAACGCATAACAGATGGATGGTTGGTACTTAGCCCCCAGCTTAAGAAACTAGCATCTTAACTTCAACATGAAGTCCAGAGGCTAGAAGTAAATGCTCCCCAAGCTTTGTTTCATCCAACTGCAAAGGAGAATGAAATGAAGCTTCAAATACTAGACGAAGGACTTGACTCAAATAGAGAGGGGGAAAACTATTTCATTTTTTAACGAGCTTGACATAGAAACAAGAAATATGCTCGTAACCTCTGTTTCATTTTTTAACGAGGTTGCTATAGAGATGAAAAAACTATCCTCGAGTGGTTTCATTTTTTAACGAGCTTGAAATTAAAAACCTATGCTCAAATACCTTTGTTTCATTTTTTAACGAGATTGCCTTATAGACGCCAAAACTATTCTCGGAACCTTTGTTTCATTTTTTAACGAGGTTGTCGCAGAGACGCAAAAACTATCCTCGGAACCTCTGTTTCATTTTTTAACGAGGTTGCCGCAGAGATGCAAAAACTATCCTTGGAACCTTTGTTTCATTTTTTAACGAGGTTTCCACAAAGACACAAAAACTATCCTCGGACCTCTTTTTGATCATGGATTCCAAGAGGACAATTCTCCAGAAGGAGACCATGTCAAGGGACAAAACTTGGTCATGGATTCCAAGAGGTCTTCACTGGAAGGAAGAAACACACTCTGGAAGGACACCATGTCGAGGGTCGTGATAGGAGTAAAGATATTAGGTTCTAAAAACCCTATCGAAGAGATCACCATGTCAACCACCGGATCTATGTCATTAGAAGTTGAATCCATGGGCGACAATGCCACATAATTGACTTGTGGCGGGGGCGATACTGTCTGCATATAAGAACCATTTATGGAGGCAATCCAGTTAGGGTCAATGAATGAAAGTTGATCAACATTCACAACTCGTCCATCGTGGGGGAAAGATATCACACGAAAATGAGTAGACATAATAGCTTTCATGGCATAGACATAATCTCACCCAAGGAGTAAAGAAAAATCCAAGGGGTCTTGGAATACCATGATGTCAATGAAGACAGTTTTCCCTCCCAAAGTTATAGGAAACTGAGGAAGGTTCCCTAAAGGTTGACTAGTTCTTTTGTTAAAATCTATCATATTTTGTGTAACCAATGCAAGTGGAGGATAACCCAAATCTTTCCAAGCAATAGAGGACAAAATACTAATAGATGAACCTTCATCTATCAACATTTGAGGAACGTCACGACCACAAACTTGCATTGTAATCTGGAAAGGAATGTAAGAGGGAAGACGAGGTCGAGGTCTAGTTAGCACACCCCAATCAAAACGGATGGCCTCGTTACTTGGAGGGAGTTTCACGAAAGAAGGAGGAATACCCCCTGACACAGAAGAGTTTGTATCAACGAGAAAAATATGGGCATTATCGGGTTTACTCTCTAGCAGGAGAGTAGGATCGACCGATGATGAGATCAGATCAACCACTTGGGTTTCATTCTTCAAGGGGAGAATGGGGTCGACAGGTGTAAACGGATCGACCGCTTGGGTTTCACTCTCTGAGGGGAGAGTGGGATTGACCGATGATGGTATTGGATTAACCACTTCGTCAACTGGTTCAACTAAATATGTGACAATATTGATGACATGATCAACCGGATTGACCGGTGAAGGGACCAGAGTGATCATTCCATCAGCTATTGGAGGGTTGAGAGAAAGCTTACGACAAGAAACTGGAAGTTGTGGCTGTGAAACAGACATGTCTTCCAGTAATTTCAAGGCTTCTTCCATATGAGGACAAAGATGAGTTAGATGACTCCCTTTGTATAACATACACGGGAACTTGTCTCTACTTTTCTTCTTTCCAACCGTATCATGACTGGTTGATGAGGGATCATCAGCATGTTGTTCAGAGGCTAACGACATGGGTTGGCTAGGGCATGTAGACCATGCTTCTATAACCTTGGATAGACCAGGGAAATCCTTAAGAAGATGGGTACCCTTACAAAGCCTGCAAGGGTACTTGGGCTTACGGCTTGTTTGGGTGATCTTGACATCATCAACACTCCCAGCACAAGTAACAGTAACTGGTTGTTTTCCAACATGTTTGACAGTGGTTGGAGGTTTGGATCCTTACTTAATTTTCTTCTTCTTATTCTTTATTTTCTTCTTCTTCTTATTCACCGAGTTACTAGCTTCAGAACTTTCACCCGACGAAGAAGATGAAACGAAAGGCGACATTGCAAGTGAAGAAGGTGAAGAAGACCTTACTAGTGAAGAAGGTGAAGGATCAACATGAGGTTGATTCTCTTGGGGGGAAGTGCTTGTGACTGAAGCACTAACTGCATTCAGGATTACCTGAGTGGAAAACAACCATATCGGTAATCCGATAGTGAGACCTGGAAGGCTCAAAGTAGCGATGTGAGGAGGACCAATGTTTCCATAGGAAGGAAAAATAAAAGGTTTCTCTGGAGAAGGGGTTCCTTCATTGGTCATTATGGGAACTGACGCCATTAAATAAATCCAACCTAGAATCTGCTAGGGAAAACAAACAGCACACGCTAAAAATCTAGGAAGCAAGAAAACAAACAAAACCTTCTCACAATGAACACACTAGTTGGTGATGAAATCCAACATTGCGGGAATAATGTAAGAAGGGGATGAGATAGAGCGGTGGAAAAGTTACGTTGATGACCTGCTTAATGGACTTACACCCTGGTGCAAGCTCCCACACATAATCATGGGTATACCCTCCAAGGAGCCCGAGTGATTTTGGCCAAGGTTGATTCCAGGTACCGTGAAGACTTGCCCCTCCACAGTCACCTCGTGTAAAGAACCTAAAGAGATAGGCCACTAAGGTTACCAATCACTACAGTGATGCCTGGGGAAATAGTCAATAGTCCGATCCACGCGCAAGGGCAGGGTATCTAGCCCGAAATCAACTTGAAAGGCTTCCACTCATCATTGTGGGTATACCTCTCAAGTGACCCCCATAATACGCACAACCTCTACACCAAGACCAACAAAGCAGGGTGAGTAACTCTTCCAGTCTCAATGCAACCTCGTGATTGACCCTTGTGTGAGAAGGGCTTCCCAGGACAAAATGTAATAAGTGGATTTAACTCTCCCTATCACAAGATACTATGTTTGTTTGCAGCTTTGGAAAGTTATCTTTCACACCTATTCCAAAGCCCTACAACTAATCTAATGTAGGTTTGCTACCAGAAAATATAAAAATGTCTAATCAATTTTTATAAGCGCTTTATTTTATGGTTGTTCTTACTCAAAAGGAAGATGGCATGGACAATATGGTGTTTTAACCAACTCGAAAATTATGCAAAGATATGAATATACAATCTTTTCATTTCGATGAAAGCTATGCTACGAGAAGGAGAAAACATTTATCATTCCCATATGCACGATGTCCCAAAATATATTAAACTCATCAATATCAATATTCTCAAGAAATGAGAAAAAGGTACTGAACACCAATGCATGATTCATGGCCCCCCCCTCGGCCATGAGGGGGAAAAAATTTCATAATTTAAGATCCAAAAATGCCAAGAATCATGCAATTTCGCTACTTCAAATGCAAGGATGCCCCCAATCTAATATAAAGCAAGAAATTAAATCTTTTTGTTTCAAAAATTTCACTAAAAGCAATAATGAACTTTCTTAAAACAAAGAAACCCAAACTAAAAGTTCTCTTTTAAAGTGAACTATTCAGAAGAAATCTGATCTTTCCCTAAACAATTCTAAAGAAAACACATGCTTTGTAATTGAAAGACACTCAAAGAAAGATATTAATCCTTCACAACCAAACAAAGAAAACATGGATAAAAGCAACTCAAAGAATGTCAAGAAGACTGTAAAAAGATCAATATAGGCTCTAAAAGCTCAATCCAGCTGATCAAAGCAAAACTGGGTCATCAAAAGATGACAAGACCCAATCCAAAAAGTTTACAAACAAGTTCGCAGCCTAGCAGTATATTACAGTGCAAGAATTAGGTATTCTCGAAGGCTAGACATTGCTAGGGTGTGAGAAGTTCTCACTGAACCTAACAGCAGGGTGCGAACATCAATAATTCTTGCAGTCCACAGACAGGTACAGTGCGAGAATGTCTGTAATCAAAGAAAATTTTGAAAAAGGACAGGGAATCCAAGTGAACTTCTAGATCCAAAGAGTCTGAATGGATGTCCCACAGACTCAGAAACCAGAAAACAAGCAATCAAAGGAAGGAAAACTAGACTAACTAGGAAACAATATGTTCCCCTGCAGAGTCGCCAATTTTGTTATCAGACAAATCGGTAGGTGCAGACACTAACTGATCTCCCTAGATCCACCTAGATCTAGAGAAAAACACACCAGAACATGACGCTTTCCTTAAGTTTTAAATATTGAATTTACTAACTAAAGAGGGATAGGTGACATATCGTTTAAATGTCGCATCCTCTCGCCATCGCCATCCTAGTTCCGTTCCAATGCTCATACAATTATGATCCTGCAAAAGAACACAACCAGCCAAAGTGATAGTGATAGCATAAACTCAATATAAACCTATGTATGTGATCAAGGAATCATACAATAAAACACAACAAGATTCATAGGAAAGAATCATATTACTGTATCATATTAAATGTGAAAAAGAGATTACAACCATGGACTTGATGTCGTAAGGTCCCTTCCAACTGTCCTTCATTCCCCGCACACTTCTTTCTCCAAGAATTCTGAGACCATGGATCTGATAGCTACTCACAATATATCTTGACAAAGAAAATCTCAAAGCCACTCCAACCAAGCTAATAATTCCAAGACAACCAAAGCTAACAAGCTCAAGAACCCCTTCTCCATGAAAGCTCCTCTCCTTTTATAAGTTGAAGAGGATAAGGTGAGGAGGTTAGGATGATCCCACTAAATCATGAAAGTGAGTAAGATCCAAACCATTCGGATGCCACCTCACCATGGAAGTTTCTCCTTCTAGAAGATTCGAGAAAATGCTCGTTTTTCCCATGTGTAAGCATTCTCGCATCCTGCTTATAGTGCAACCTGCGAACTGTTCGCACCCTAGCTATGATGCATCCTATGAGAATCAGGCATTCTCACACCCTAATACATAGGCAGCCTACGAACTTCCTTTTTTATAAGGTTTTTACACAGGAAAATGCAACTTCTTTTCTTCGGAAAAGTTCTTCTCCCTTCTCTCTTCAGGAACTCAGGCCACTGACCCCTCTGAAGGAAACAGATAGTTTTACATCATTAACAGTCATAGGGATGACGAAAATAATGTGTAACACAAGAAGATGTTATAACTGCGATGAACAAGGTCACTTTGCCAAAGATTGTCCTCATCCAAGGCGACCATCGTGCTCTCACTTCAGAACCAATGGACACACAACTAAAGACTGTCCAGAGTTAATTGCAAAGTGGGAAGATAGAGTACGACAAAGAGGAACTAACCTTATCAGTTCATAGATCAAGAGGAGTTCTAAGGGACAATTTCCCACCGTTAATATCATTACTCGAGGAGGAGAGAAGACAAGACCTGATGTTGATACTCTACCTCAAATCCAGAAAGCAGCACCTAAGGAAGACATGTATGATGCCCTAAAGCAAAAGTTGTTCTTTAAATATGCCATAGAAGAATTCTAGAATATTCCTAGTCATGGAATGCAAGAGAACCCCCCCCCCC
>ML805848.1:505085-528513 GCA_009831015.1 Picea engelmannii
AGCCATATCAAGACAGTCTGAGAAACCCAAAAACACAATTGATCTTTGGTTTCAATTTTTCTCTAACATTCTAGGGAATGACCAACTAACAAAAAAGTTGTGCAATGCATTGTAACTAGTCTTAGGGAATGAGGAACCTTTAGAAGCAAGGATAAGGGCTAATCTTCCTGAGAAGAGTACTCAGAGAGTGCAACAAAGAAAAGTACGAATCGGGAAAGAATTTCGACTGGTAACCCAACTAGACGAATTTGAAATTAAGGATGTCATGTTGGACCTAAGTTTAGATGTGAACATACTACCTAAGAAGAATTGGGAAGCCTTAGGAAAACCGAGACTGACATATTCCCCAATTCAGTTAAGAATGGAAAACCAATATTGTATCTTTCCCATGGGAAGATTGGAGAACGTATAAATCGATGTAGCAGGAGTAAAAAAAGTAGTTGACTTTGAAGTCATTGAGATCATGGGAGACAAGGACCCCTACCCTGCACTACTTGGCATCGATTGGGCCTATGAAAATTATGTAGTAATCGATTTAAAGAAAGACACCATGACTTCTGAAGATGAGGGAATCAACGTAGTTCAACCTTTGGATCCATATGTAGGACCAAGGTACACACAACCAACAGACAATAATATGGAGGAAGGATACCTAGACCAATGGTACACTGTAACAGTGGGGACAAGAAATGATTACATAAACCCTACTATTGATGGATTAGTAAGATGGAGAAGTATACAGTCAGCAGAGAAAGATTCAAAACTAGATTTTGATAGTTGGCAACAAGGGTCGCACGAAATATTCTCAGGAAGATGTGCAATTGTCAAAATGACCAGATGGGTTGGGAACAAAGTGAGAGAACACACAGTATATGATGGTACGTCAGCTCTAGATAATGTTTTGCAAAATATGGAAGAGAATGTGGGAGAATATCAAAGAATATCGATACTAGATGTATCCTTTCAGAACAACCCCGCCAGATGGTGGGCCACTCATAAATTTGTGCTAAGAACTTGGGACGAAGTGAAGCAAGATATCAAGTATAGGTTCTAGAACAAGGAGCAACAGATGCAGATGGATCTCCAAGTCATGCAACCATTCAGCGGAGAATCGGATCCTAAAATACACATTGAAGAGTGTGTGACATAGTGGTAAGCTGTGGAGATACCCTCTCACTTATAGGTTTAGGTATTTCCCCATTCTCTAGGCCCAATCCCGAAATCTTGGTTAATACATGACGAAACTAGATGACAAACCAGCGACTGGTAGACACTAGCAGCTAAATTTTGCAAAGACTTCTCATTCTCAGGTAAGTACCTTGAGCTTGAACTAGCCCTGCAAAAGATTAAAGAACTTCTTTTTACAACCAATGGTAATGAGATATCAAACTTTGTAGTGTGTCCCAAGCATACCCAATAAATTCAGACTAAACTCCACTTACCCTTGATTGACAAGTCTATAGAATGTTATCAGATTAGCAAAGATTCAGAAATCCTAGATGAATTAGAAGTACTTAGAAACCTATCCATCAAAGATATAGAGGGAAGCAGAGAAATCCAAAACACCATACCCAGCCAGACTGACAGTTCCTACAACCACACATTGAAATTGTGCATACTCAACATAGGGACTGCAGAGAAACCCAAGATAGCTCTGTTAGGAGACTACTGGGATGAGAAAACCAATCAGAAAATACAGAGTTTATTGAGGGAATAAGAGGATTTTTTCCCAAAGACTTTTTCATAATTAAAAGGAATCAAAGGAGTCATGGGAGAAATGAAGAGTGAGTTAAAAGTAGGATGAAATCCTGTCAGACATAGACCATACCATCTTAACCCAAGAGTAGAAGAGAAAGTTAAGAAGGAGATTTATAAGATGTTACAAGCAGGTCTCATTTTTGCAGTAGAAGAAGCAGAGTGGGTCAACCTGATAGTCATTCAAATAAAGAAAGACACTGAGGATATTAGAGTCTATGTAGACTACAGAAGCCTCAACTTTGCCTGTGTACATGACCCTTTCCCAATACCCTTTACTAATGAGGTGCTAGAATAGGTTACGGGGAAGGAAGCATATTCATCTACAAACCGTTTTTCAGGATACCATCAAGTCAGGATTGTTGAAGAATATAAAAGAAAGACTACTTTCATTACAGAATGGGGATCTTTTGCATACAATGTAATGCCATTTGGTTTAAAGAATTCCCCTGCAGTTCTCTCCAAGATTGTGATATTAGCCTTTAGAGAATTCATTCACAATTTTATCGAAGTCTATATGGATGATTGGAAAATATATATCTTGCTTACGGAACATGTAGCACTTCTCAGGCTAATGTTTGACAGATGCAGAGAGTTGCAAATTTCATTAAATCTCAAAAAGTGTATCTTTTGTGTGCCACATGGAAATCTATTGAGCCACATAGTCTATTGAGAAGGAGTATTGGTAGACCCATCCAAAGTTGCGGTCATTTTCAATATGACACCACCTATGAGTGATAAATAGTTGTGCTCCACACCAGGATACATAGGTTACTACCGCAGGTTCATTCGAAGATGTGCCAACATTACTGCACCACTGGAAAACCTTCTAAAAAAGGCTGAAATGTTCCAATGGAATCCCGAATGCGATAAATCATTTGAGATGCTTAAGGAGAAACTCATTACAGCATCGATTTTGATATTCCCAAAATGGGAGAAATAATTTCACATCCATGTAGATGCTTCCGGAAATTTCGTTAGGAGTTATCCTAATGCAACCTAGAGACAGAGCTATGGATCACCCTATCTATTTTGTGAGTCGAAATTTGTCACAAGAAGAACACAACTACACAACAACAGAAAGGGAAGGCTTAGCAATGATTTATGCTTTATATAAATTTAGACATTATCTGTTAGGATCTCACTTCAAATTCTTCACTGATCATTCCGCACTGAAATACTTAGTTAATAAACCTGTGTTGGAAGGGAGAATTTGTGGATGGTTGTTGTTGTTTCAGGAATTTTCTTTTGAAGTAATCATCAAGCCGAGATGATGCAATGTCAGACTTGACCATATATCCAGGCTAGATCCAGGAGAAAGTGGTGGAGAAGTGGATGACCAGCTCCCAGATGCATATTTGTTTAGGATTGAGGCCATACCAGAATATCTGGAGGACATAGAAATATTTCTTAGTACAGGGGCATGTCCTGAAACATATTTCAAAACCCAGAAGTGCCATGGTTGTCAGAGCAGCAGAGTACCAGTTGATCACCGGACAATTGTATAAACTAGGACTAGACATCATTCTCAGACGATGCGTCTTGGATCATGAAAGGCAGGATATACTCTGGGAATTCCATAGTGGAATAGTAGGAGGCCACGTAGGAGGAAAGTCCACGGCACAAAAAGTTCTACATGAAGGACTTTGGTGGGCCACACTATTCAAGGATGAAAAAGTATACACTAGATCATGTGATGTTTTTCAACAGGCGGGAAAGTCGTCACGACGAGATGAACTACCACTTCAAACAGTTAGAGCTCTACAGGCATTTGATAAATGGGTAGTTGACTTCATTGGCCCAATCAACCCCACAACCAAACATTCAAAGGCTAGGTACATTATTACTGCGACTGACTACCTTACCCATTGGGAAGAAGCAGTAGCGGTACAGGACTATTCGATAGACACTACTACCAGGTTCATTTTCGAGAATATGATTACCCGGTTTGGATGTCCTAAGAGCCTAACCAGCGATCAGGGAGCCCATTTCATTAGCATCACTATAGTAACACTTACAAAAGAATTTATGATCCAGCATCACAAGAGAAATCCATACCACCCTCAGGCCAACGGAACAGTTGAAGCCTTCAACAAAATCTTGGAAAGAGGACTAACAAAGGTCTATTGCGCAAACTAGGAGGACTGGGATGATAGAGTTCCAGCTGTCCTCTGGGCCTACAGAACAACTACAAAGAAAATCCACAGATACAAACTATTTCAATTAGTCTATGGGAGGGAGGCAGTCATGCCTGTATATTTCATCACTCCAAGCTTGTATATTTCACAAGTCACATGTATGACAGAAGGGGAATCAGTAGCGTAGAGACTTGCGAAGCTACAAGAAATTGAGGAAACCATATTTCTAGCATACTTCCATCAGTCTGTGGAAAAGGCAAGACAAAAAATTTCGCATGATCGACACATCAAGACCAAGGTACTTACACAAGGGGACAAAGTGTTACTCTATGATAGTTGATACTAGAAGCATCCTGGCAAGTTGTGTATGCATTGGTTGGGACCCTTCATAGTTGCAGAGATCCGACCCTCAGGATAAGTCCAACTCGTGCAAATGGATGGTGTGCTATGACTAGTATGGGTGAATGGCACTCGCCTGAAGCCATACTTATCTCAAACCTGAGAGAGAAGGAAAGTCACTCCAATTCGAAGGATCTTGTACAATATATAGATTTGAGTTTTGTTTTCTTTCTGAAATTTTGTAAGTTCAGTTAAGAAAGTCCATATGTGCAGTATTGCACCATAACACATAGTTCATTTGTTTTTTCTAAGTGTTGGTTGATACTGAACTGATGAACCAGCAGTACAGGACTTGATGCATAAGAGACTCCATTAATGACAGTCCTTAAATATGTAGAGGACAACCTTTGTAGTCGGAGGGGCCACGAATCCAAACCCAATATGATTCATAGGCCACGCAAACTCAGCCAAGTCACAACCTTTATTTCCATTCCGGTACCCCGTCTAATGCCAGTTAAGACATAAAGTTGCATCATGCCAAGATGCCATCGAAGTTCGTACCAGGACTCCCACCCATCAAATAGAAACATCTCAAATTGACCACGTCCCTATTCCACTGAAGTAAGTAAATACCAAGATCGCCAATAGGATTTACCTTGATTAAAATTGTCCCGGCGGACAACTCACACCCAAATTGTGTCCATACGATCATGATGAGTAGAAGTTACTGCTAAAACTTACCCATTAAGCCAATTATAAGACTCTTAGAACTCAACCGAGAATGTATTGTTTCTAAAAAGAGCATAGCCATCTTCGAACTCAGCAGTGCGAACCAGTTAGGACCATTATAAAAAGTTGTATATGTAACCCTAGCTCTTACCTATCACAGAAGTGTGAATGCTGAGAGCCACAGCAAACCGAAGCACCATGAATAAAGAAGCAGTACCAGATGAGCCCACCGACCCCCAGGTCGAGATCGTGGGCGATCTCAAAGGGAAGGTAGAGAAAGTTAAGCTCCCCGACCTCGACCTCACATATTCAGCCTTGTTCCCACAAATGCACACAGACATCTTTTGGGATATATTCTTGTACGGCTTCAGAGGAATGCAAGTAGTACCGAAAGAATATTTTATCAACTTTTTTAACTCAAACATCATGAACCTAAGAGACTTATCAGTCTTTGGTACCACATGTGATATCACACGCTGAATGAAATTTGTGATAAGAAGGGTGCATGACAGAAGTATATGGTTGGATAAGCGGTATCCAATCCATGTTGACAACATCCAATATCTTACTAGATTATCCTCCCAAGGATAGGATGTGTCGAAGGGATTCTAGGGTCCCAGGAAGCACGGGAAAAAGAAAGGCGAGCTTAGCCTTTACGAGAAATTTAACACAAAGAGACGAGGATGCACAGTAGTGATTGAACCAATACTGCCTGAGACAGTCTAGAATGGATGCTACATCATAGCCAACAAGGTTATGAGGTCTTAATACAAGGGAGAATTCACTCTAGATGTGTTACCAGTTGTCGACTTTTGTGCAAATGGAGCAATGTTTGACTGGTGTAGTTTCTTGTTGGAGGAACTACTAATATCTTGCGAGGAAGCACAAGAGAAGGGAGGAATCTTCACCTATGGATACCTAATTGTGGCATTTGCAATGCTCAAATGGAAGACACATTTGGGTAGACCACTGAAAATACCAGATAAGGGGCGCATGGCGAAGATGTTTGAGCCATGGCAGTCCAAACAAGACTCAGAGAACATAGCACTCAACAAAGCAGCATTGTCCAAATGGTATAATGGTATGATAGATGCAACGCAGTGGTTTCACATCCCGCAGGAGATCCTCAACTGTAACACGAGGAATATTTCCTTCAACATGAACTGACACAACACATTCGTCTGGCCGAGACATGTCAGCAAGGAACATTTCCACACATGAATGTTTCCATTCTATTTGGATGAAGAAGCCTTCGATAAGGAAGTCATGTCATGGTCCAGAGTCAAATGCGACTAGCGTAAATCAGGCATGCATTACATTTTGCCTGCGGATCTGCTAAATAAGGAATACAATGAACCAAGAAAAGGACTGATTTTAGGCCCTGAGCAGAAGAAGCCATACGCTCTAGCACAAACAGACTCTGAGGGGGAAGAAGAGATACAATAGCTAGAGTGGAGAAAAACACCGACCTACCGATAGCTACCAGATGATGTTGTGTTGTCAAGTGCACAGGTTAACCAAATATTTAGCGTTGTTCTTGGTACCGAACCATTGGTGAAGAGGCCCAGAACTGGGGTCTCCCCAAACAAACCCTTGAACCCACAACCCCTTGCATATGTCACTCCTTGAACCCGTACCACGACCAAAGCCACCATTATCATTGATATTCAGGATGAACCGAAGCCTAAAACACTTCCATCCAGAGTTGTTGTTGAGCACCCTCCACCACCACTCCAACTACAAAACCTCATCACTATCGGTCCACATCAGACCATGACCTCATAACCAATGCACCTTGATCCACTGGAGATAGTGGAGCGATGACTCCCACAATTAATTAGAGAATTATCGAAGCCAAGATCAGAAATTTCTAGTCCCAACACCAAATCCCCCGAGACGAGAACGACTTTGGATGATCTGAATCCAAACACCCAGGAACATCAGCCTGAATCTTCAACACAAGAAGAAGATGCTCGAGCTAGAGAGGAGATGAAACCTGACAACAACTAGCAAACCACCTCACCAACAAAGGGTGAGGGTGCCCAAGAAATCATGGCACATCAAGAAGAAGGATCAAAAGATTCAAAGATACCCAATGCGTACAACGAACCAGAAGCAACAACTGAGCAGGATACGATAGCCATGAAAGCACAAATGGAGCAGTTTCTCCAGAACCCTCAACAATGTGCAGAATTGATGCAACTCTGCATAGCCAGAACAGAGGTTCTGACTCTTTTGCCAGCAGATCTAAGGTTGAGAATTGCACTAGTGCCACGAATGGAGGAAGAGGTAGAAACTCGCTTAGAAAATTCAATGGCTAGTGGACTCCCACTAAAGACGTGAGTACCCACTAAAGCACCTCCTTCATCTACCGACATGGTACACTGACCAGCACCACAATTACTTGGATTAATCATGGCATCCATGGACCAGTTGGAGAAAAGACTCCAGGAGGCCGAGAGATCTGTCAAGATTGCAAGGAAAGAACATTTCATGGTGCACACATATAGAATGCAAGAAGCACATGAAAAACTCCAAGTCTAGCGCAAACTCGAAAAAGTGCAAGAAAAAATTGTTGAGGCTTGGCTGGAGATTTGGAAGGTTGCGCCTGAACTACTTGAGACAAGTGACATAAGCAAGCCAGAGCAATAGATCGAGCTGTTACAGGAAGCATGGACTCAACTGGCCAATCAAACTGACCATCTCCAAGTAAAGCTACAATAGGTCTAGCAAGAAGCGGAACAATAGCCTCAACAACTCTAGGAACAAATGCAGAAGATAATATTGCAAGGCAATAATGCCCGAGCAGCATTGCACAAGCACACAGTGGACTGCACCAAAATCTTCATAGAAGTCAGCGACTGGATGGGAATCATCGCTCGAAAAAATCAGGTCTTATAGGAGGTCCGAACAAATATCTAGGTGTTGAATGAAGAATTTGTGGTCAGAATGGACCCCATGGAGAAAGAGTAGAATTTCAACCAAATTTAGCAGGCCGACAACAAACTAAACACACTCTATGAGGCATAGTCCATAGCCAAGAAAGAGATGTGCGATTTTTGATCGGTAATTCAAACCGCCTATATGAAAATGCATCAGGTCGATGCAACAGTTGATTCTGAGTGGAACTCATTGGTTGTGGCCAAGAAAAAGGATTACAACAAAGAGATGACCCAACAGTTCCTTACAAAAGAAGCACTTCTCACCAGGAATGACAAGATAAAGTTGAAATATTTCGAGTAAAGAACAAAGCATTAGAGTTGGTACGAGAATTGGGCCCTTTGTTTGAGGAGATAAAGGAAGAAAGAGCACAAATAGAGGATCCCAAAGAAGAATAAAATATAGATAAGGGAAAACAATAGATGCTCCTGGAGGATGTGAAAGAACCAAGAGTTTGACTCGAAGACGAGTCAAGGATTGTGGTCGGAGCCTGTTAGGCCCTTCGTTTTGAGAAATAATTGTGCAAGTTTTGACTAAGCATGAGTTGCAAAAACTCCATCAGAGGCTAGGAGAAAGAGCAACAAAAATAATTTTTGGAATCCATCGCAATGCCATTGAAGCAACAAATGGTCGCAACAGAACAAGAAAGCATGCAGACCGAGAAGGAAGACACAACCTAGCTATATATAGGAACGAACACAATTGAAAAAGGGTTGTTGTCGTTATTATTTTTGTTCTCCTGTCCATTGGTTCATCTCTCCATAATTGGTTCATTAGTTCAAGAGTTAGTCAGTTGATCTGAGTTGAGTCAGGTTGGTCAGAGTCGCCCAGATTTTGGGAATCGTTGTTGATAATTGTTGTAGGTCGGGAAAAGACACGTCTAAGTTCGTAATGGATTAGAACTATCAACTAGAGGATTGAAGCTCTGTGACATGGGTCTAAGAGCCAAGAGTCTGTACTGAGCCCTACTATGTAATTATAAGTCTATAACCAGAGAAATATCCTAAACATAATATGAAGGAAGTCCAAGATTCAAAATATGTTGTGTCTTTATGTGCTTACTTATGCATTACAGTATTTCCTTTATGTTTTATGAGTTCTATTTGATGGTTCACCGTTTGAATGCTTGCTCATAATGTAAGTAGGTTGGATTCTTGCATTTCTATGTTTCAGATCTATTAATGTCTCTTTCTCAAGAACAGGAATGAGTTCTGACTGCTCTATGGATCCTCTTTGGTCTTCTCCCTACCCTTCCCTATCTATTTGTCTCAACAACGCTTTGGGTGAGACTTCTTCTCTTCGGAGGAGATAAAAATGTCAGTGCTCTAGACTACATGGTACCTTTTGTTGGTAACCTGAGAAGGACCTGTTATAACCCTATAATTTATAGGATCAACTGGTGACTGAAAATTTTATCCTTTTATTTTTTTGGTTGCCAAATGATTTTTCATTCTGCAAATAATTTGAGAAAAAAAAATGAAAAGAAAAGAAATAAAAAGAAGAAAAGAGGGCATAAAAGAAAATGGATAGAGCCCCATGCAATAACAATGACTTGGTTCATACAATTTAATCATGGCCAAGTCCTTTTAAATTGATATTGATAGGATTAGTGAATAAGCTTGGCTAAACTGTTTAATCTTAGCCAAGCAAATTAGGTTAGCTAGTGAATAAATTTGACCAAACTGCCTAATCTTGGTCAAATAACCCCAGGATAGAGTACTTTCTTAGTCCAATAGTTTAATCTGGGCTAAATGTCATAGGTAATTAGGCTAGAGAATAGGGTAGTTTGCTTTATCTCAATAAAACAGGCATGATGATCGAGGTTGAACCCTATCTTTGATGTTTGAAAGTTGAATGTCTAACCCCATGGTGATAAAAATAGGGAAAGCTTGGACAAACCCACTTAAATCTTTTATCCTAAGTTTTCAAAGAAAAAATGAGTTTGCTCTCATAGATTAAAGACAACACACAGATGAATGGCTGAGGTGTTGGTACTGAGATCTACGATTGATAAGTTTTTCCAAACCCCCTGGACTGTTCTACCTTTAACGGTAAGGAGGGGGTCTAGAATCATGTATAATGAAGGTGCGCATCTGAACGGCTAAGGCGTCGGTGCCTAGATCCACTGTTGAGATTGAATTTTGGGACCCCCCTCCCCCCCCGACCATTCTTCTTTTAATGGTGGGGGGGGTCTGGAATGTTTCTTAAGCATCGCGCTAAGATCTACGGTCCAATGGTAGGTGCACCGATGGACGACTGACAATATGTTTCAAACCCTCCTGACCGGTCTTCTTTTAACGATGGGGAGGGGGGTCCGGAATGGAGTGATTTCTATGGCGGGCCCCCTTCTATACGTGGTAGGAATCCATTGCTCCATACTCCTGCCACGTACCACCTACCACTTTCTGACATACCCCCTGTCACCCCATGACATCATTTTCCACTTTTTCCCCTAAAGATCACATCTCATAACTCTGTCAGTCCATTTCCCCTATTCACCCGTTACAAGTCCCTTCACCATGGTCACTTCCCAATCAACACCCGCCACATCACTTGGTCATATTCTTCATTCATTGTTACCTGCCATCTCGCACTCCAAAATACCCATTGGCCATTTATTACTGGCTAACTTATCCGTTAGCTTGTTGATCTATCCCCCGTGCCCAACGGGTATCCGTTTGCTCAAAACCACTCTTTTCGTTCATTCTCCCATTGCTTACTTTGTCCTCACACCAAAACAATTATCCCTGTCTTACCTCCATTCCAGTCAGTCTTCCAAAACCACAGTCATCCCCACTAACATTTTGTTTGAATTATAGGTATTTTCACATTGATGGTGCCAAAATCCAAGAAAGCAGAAGCCGAGGAAAATCCTTTCCTCCCACCTCCTGTTGATCTCGACAGGATCCATTTGGTCGACAAAGATCATTTAATCACAAACACCAGGTGTGAATTTGACTTTGTGGATATGTAGTCATGGCTCAAAGAGACTTTCTTAGATCAGAGCTATGAAATTGGGCTCTAGGAGTCCAACCTTCCTCTATATCTTTTCCCCCAAGTTCACCATTTCCCTGAATTCGCCCTCAAATGTCAGTCTCATTACCTCCCCGACCAGAGAGCCATAGTATCTTCATCAGGAGAAACTTTGTTCTTCATTACACCAAGAGCCATTGATCAGATGATGCAGATACCCAGAGTTGAATCCACATCCCCTTTCAATCTCGAAGTCATCACGAAGTTGTACCAGAAACTATCATTCCCTCATAGAGCCTAGATTTTTGAGATTTTCCTCCCTCAGGCTGCCCAACTCCCCAAGAAAAATCCCCCATACCCTTCCTCTCTGTTCTCAAAGAGGGGAAACCAAGTCATTTCATCGCTCTGTGCTCTGCTCAGTTATTTTTTTGACAAATCGGTGGATGAACCCATATTGGTTTTTGTGTCCATATTCTCCACAAAAGAAAGACCCACCACTAAGTTCGACTACAGCACTTTCTTGGTGGATAGTATTCACGATCATTTCTCAAATTTCACCTCAAAAGGCATGTTCCAGTATTCCTCAATACTGGCCTACATGTTCACTTTCTTTCAAGTGGACAGGTTCTCCTTTTCAATGCAGAAAATGGACAAGGACAGGAGATCGCAGGCGGTAACAACTTGGACTTCACTACTCAAACAAAATTCAACATAGTTCAGTTTCATATCGTTTATCGATTAGTTCTACCATCCAGTGATGAGCATGCTCAGTGGAAAACCTGAAACTAGAATAAATGAAGAGATTCAAAGGATTTTACACCTCTCAGATCTTGCAAAAACTAGAGACTGGTATCTTTACCAAAACCACACTAAGATTAGAGTATATGGATTCGAGTTATCTCCATACAAACTGCCCAAGTATCTTCCCGTGAGGATATTTTCCATAGAGTACATAAGGAAAATGATTAACTCCAATGACATGCATTGTGTGTCTCTGAAAAAGAAACAACAGCTTAGAATTAAAGGGCAAAAATAGGGTCTTTCATATACAATAGCCGAGGCATCGGGGAGGAAGCAGACAGACTGTTGAAAGAAATGAAGTTTTTTGTTAGTTTCATATGGCACCATGATCCATGCGGGATAATTTCTAAGATGAGAATTAAAAATAAAAATGTCCCATATGTTCATACACCCAAGCCCGAGATAGAGAAGTTCACAAATCAAACAGAATGGGAGCCAAACACTCTGGTTGAGATAGAACAGCAGGACCCTTCAATCATCGTCTCACAAAATACTACACCATAGGTTCCCAAGGAGAAAATACCCAAGAAGGATACTTCACCTTCCATCACTAAAGTCTCGGCTGAAGATTTCCAATTACACACCAAAAGGACAAAAACTAGTCTTACACCTGACATGGTTGGTGAAAAGGAAATCCAATCTACTGCAACTATAAAAGATGACCGGTCACTTCTGAGCACAAGAGGCAAGAAAATCATGTCTACCGTTGTGCCTAAGAAGCCCATGAATACTCCACTAGTAAACCAGCCGAGTAAAGTAGGACCAAAATTGACTGTTTTTGAGAAATATGACCTGATCAAAAAGAAAAATCAGACACTGACAAACAATACTTATGCTCAGTTTTGGAAATAGACATCAATGACACAACACAGACTGTTGTCTACATTCAATACAGAAAAGGGTAGAATTCACATGGCATTTCTGCAAGCGTAGGTTCCAGACCCTAAAGCAATCACTGATTACAAAAGGGAAACATTCGAGTTTCATACTAGGGATGTGCATCCTGCTGATCAAATGTATCAGCACAGGCAAACTAGAGAAACAATTTTCTCCACGTTGGAAAATGCTTCTACTATGGCCACTAAATTACAGGTATCTCTGAGCAATGTCCAAACACAACTGAAATTAGAAAATATATCATCCTTTGCAAAGGATAACAGAATTAAGACGTTGAAATAATTGATCCTCAATATCGGGTATGACCCTTCAAATGTGAAAGAAGTTGAGGATATGTTAAAAAAGAAAAATGTAGATATAGAATCTCTGAGGAAAGAGTTGAAACTTCCACCAACGGAATATGCACAGGCAAAGGAGATATCTAAGATAGAAGGGGAAAAGGATGAGATGCTCAGGTTGATTATGGAGAAGAATGCACAGTTGAAAGAGATGGAAGAAGAATTGGAAAGGTTATTGAAAGAGAAGGAACAATCAAAGCCTATGGAATTCATTCCATTGAGCACAGTTCCACTCATAGGAGTAAGCACAACATCCATAGCGGGAATCCCCTCAGCAGAAACTCCCTCTGCAACTCCACTGACATCTCTGGAGAAGATAGTAGAACTGGAAAAATCCATGGAAGAGATGAATTTGCAAGAGATAAAGATTAGCAGACTTAAAAATGAGGTTGAGAACCTTAAGGAACTTAAGTCTTCTTACCAAACCAGCTACTCCAAGGAGAAACAAACATCAGACAAGCTCAAACAAGAATTGCAACAGCTTCAAAAGAAAACAGTGGCAGGAAAAACACTTGTTGAGGTCAAGGAAAATGTTTGGATGGATATCACCAAATCCATAAATGAAATATGGCCTATGGTACAAATCATGTTTGAGAAGAACGAACTGGTGCAAAGAAGCAAGCAGACGATTGAGAAAATAAGAGGATAATTGGGAGAGATGCCCGCAGAAGCCACTGAGATCATTAAATTCCTGAATTCAAAAACGAGAGAAGAGTTAGAGGATTTGAAAATTGAAGATAGGAAAGAAACCATCCTCGAGTTCAAGAGGGTCCTAACCAAAAGAGGATTGATGCTACAACTGGAGGAAAAAGTCCAGACTATGGACATAGGAGTGCAAAGATTTTTCAGCAAAATTGAAGCTATGTAGAAGAAAGGCCTCCCTGGCTTAAGGGTCATAAATGACAAGTTAATGACACTTTCTGATTATAAAAAGAAACTAGCCACCATGGCTAAAGATAGTTCAAAATTCTCGGTAATACAGGGCAGTATCACAGGCAAGGCGTTCTTAGAATCTTTCAAGTCAGACATCAGCATACAACACGAGATCCAGTACATTTTCATCATCAAGCCAACTTTTTCCAAGTATACAGAGATGGATGAAGTATACCGAAGATTGCTCAAAGTATTCGTTCCCAGTAACCTTCAATGGGAAGAGTTATGCAATATGATTGAGTAGGAGATGATGTGTCCAATCCCAGTCAGCTATCCAATTAGATGAGGTCGTGCAGAGGACTCGCCAATGGTTTACCCCAAAAATCAGCATGAAGATTTCAACACATCATCAAATAGTTCCTAAATTTTTGTATCTTGTTGAGTTAGTTAGCTAAATTTAGAATTTTCCACATCCTAATCTTTAATGACAGGATCGTATGTAATTTTTTATTTTTTATTAGGATTTATCTTTACACCCTGTAAGCTAGAAAGACTGTAATTTTTATCATGAGATCTTCCAGTAATACAAAGGGATATTTCACAGGATTCTTGTGTGTTATTCATTGGTGATGTTTTCTTTTCTATGTTAAATGTGTTTGTCCCTCAGTTGTCATATTGTTTTATAATCTAATCTTTTAAAAGTAGTGTATGTTGCAAGATTTATCTTTGTATACCCTGTTTCTGGCTTTGAAAGATCTAAATGTTTATCTTTCTGATATTATAGTGAATAAATTCTTAAATGCTTCTTTACTTTAATTGATATTTTCATATTTTCTGCTATCCATCACTTTCTTGCTAAAGAATCCAATGAATGCATTATCTTTCCCTGTGAAAAGAATCTTTTATTTTCTGTTTAGATCTCTATCTTTATAATACAGACCCCATAGCCCAACAAAGGCGTAAAAACCTTTTTCATCCAACTTAACAAAAACAAAACAAACCATTCAATCTTATTTTGTTTAACTAGCCTAATATCTCAAAGTTAAAACATATCTAAATCATACAGAGAGATCCCTCTCTGAAACTGGTAGGGATAGATTCTAGTTTCGAAGTGGTTGGATAAAGTTGCCTCTTGTAAAATTCTTCTACTCTGACAACCTCTAGGAATTTACAAAGCGTTAACAGGACCCTGGTATGATCAAATTCATGCCAACACACTTCACCCATAACCCATTTTTTGTGCGGTCCTACCCATCCCTTGTCATTTTCCTTCCTCATAATGGCCCACACTCGTAGCCAAGAATTGGAAGCTCTCTTCAATTCCTTGTACTCTAATTTCATAGAGACCCATCAAGAAGTGAGACAATTCAGTGCCAATGTTGCCACCATAAAGAAAAACATGCATTCCTCCATCGACACCAAAATTGAAGACATCAAAGAGGACCTCACTACCCATCTTGAATCCTTCAATACCTAGCTTTCCTCCTTCAGTACGATGATCTACACCAAGATGCATATCCCTGCAGATATTCCCTCCTCTGACCCACCTTTGCAATCCAAAGGTGAAACTTCCTCTCATTCACATAATTTTCATCCTTGTCACTTTCAGTGTGACCTGCGCCTTCCACGTGTGGATGTGACTAAATTTGATGTCTCAGATCCCATTAGTTGGGTAACTCAAATGGAACATTATTTCTCTTTGTATGGAATTACAGATGAGTTGTCCAAACTCTGGTATGTTGTTCTCCATATAGATCGAGAATGGTGGAAATGGTGGAAATGGAGGACAAATGATCGCTAAGGGTATGTGGCTTGAACACAATTTTTGGAAGATCTTTATGAACGCTTTGATACTGACACCAACCATTTAGATCATTTGACAAAGTTGAAACAATCCGGCACAGTGGAAGACTTTATAGCCACTTTTGAGTGATTGGATTTCAGTACAAAGGGCATGTCTGATGCTTTCTTCCGAGAATGTTTTATTAGTGGCCTCAAGGATGATATTCATGCCCATGTCCTCATGGCTCGGCCTCATAGTTGGGTGGAACCTACTAAAAGAGCTAAGGAATCACAATAGGTTGTCTCTTATCAAACCTAAAAACCCTCCTTTATTCCTCACACTAAACCATTCACTCCCACTCCTCCTTCTACTCCACTAAAGATCCAGAAGTTGACCAGGGTAGAAATGGTTGAACTCCAACTCAAAGGCATTTGTTATAATTGTGATGACAAATATTTTTCGGGGCACAAGTGTAAGGAACAAAAGATTTTTATGGCCATCTCGGAGGATGTTTTGGAAGATGATGTTGAGTCTCCCCTTGTGGTTGCGTCACGTGAACCCACTGACATGACCCCTCCCTCCGACCCTCCCGAAGATGAACTAGTCATTTTCCTGAATGCTCTCACTAGCTTCTCTGCTCCCCAAACCCTCAAGCTAATTGGTTACATTAAGCATCAGAAGGTCATCATTCTTGCTAATATTGGAAGCACCCATAATTTTGTTCGTCGCAACATTGCCCAAGAAACTAATTGCTATATCTTCGTTGTCAATAACTTTCAAATCATGACTGTCAATGGCGGGTCCATGAAATGTGGAGGGCATTGTGAAAATGAGTGTCTCCAAATTGGTCAATACCACATGAAATCTCATATGTTTGATATCAACATGGGTGGTTGTGACATTGTGTTGGGTGCAGAATGGATAAGGACTTTGCATCCCATTCTCATGGATTTTAAGGAATTAACCATGCAATTCCACCAGGAGGGAAAACAATATAAGTTCCAAGGCATCATCGTTGGTTCCCAGAGATCATTAGTTCCCATCACATGGAAAATATGCTCAAAAAAGGTCATTCTGGTATTATTGCACAACTCCATGCCATTCAATCCGCTGAGACACGCTCTGTGTCACAGGACCTCCAATCCATCCTCTCCAAACATCAAGTTGTTTTTTACACTCCCCAAGGACTCCCTCCTTCTCATGGTGTTCATGATCATTCCATTCCCCCTTTCCCCGACATCCTTCCTCCCAATATTCATCCCTATCATCATCCCTTTTCCCAAAAAAATAAAATTGAGAAAATTGTTCAAGAATTGCTCAACGCGGGTGTTATCTGTCCTAGTATAATCCCCTACTCTTATCCTATGGTCATCGTCCTTAAGAAAGAATATTCTTAGCGCATGTGTCTTGACTTTTGCGCCCTCAACAAACTCACCATTATAGACAAATTTCACATTCATGTAATTGATGACCTCCTGGATGAATTGAGTGGTGCCCAATTCTTTACTAAACTTGATCTCTATTTTGGCTACCACCAGACACCTATGAACGAGGCAGAAATTCCTAAGACTTCATTTCAAACTCATGATGGCCACTATGAGTTTTTAGTCATGACCTTTGGCTTGTGTAATGCTCCCTCCACCTTCCAAATCCTCATGAATCATATCTTTCATCCTTTTCTCTATCATTTTGTATTAGTTTTCTTTGATGATATCCTCATTTATAGTAAAACCTTGACAACCCATATTTCTCATGTGGATCAAGTTCTAGATCTACTCTCTAAGCACCAACTTTTCCTCAAACAATCTAAATTTGATTTTGGTGCCTCAAAAGTCAAGTACTTGGGTCATCTTATTTGCAAGTTCGGTTTCATGGTGGATCCTAAAAATATTGAAGCTATGCAGGATTGGCCTCGTCCAAAGACTCTCAAAATCTTGTGTGGATTTCTGAGTTTAACAGGTTATTATCACAAGTTTGTTAAGAATTATGGAAATATTTTGGCACCTCTCATTTCTCTCCTCTAAAATAATTATTTCACATGAAATCTCACAACTTATCAAGACTTTCAAACCTTGAAGGTGACCATGTGCACCACTCCAGTCCTGGCCCTTCCTGATTTCACAAAGACCTTTGTCCTAGAATGTGATGCTTCTGGGAGAGGAATTGGAGCAGTCCTTATGCAAGAGGGTCGGCCTTTAGCCCTTACCAACAAACAATTGTCAGAGCGACATTTGGGAAAATCAATCTATGAAAAGGAAATGTTGGCTATTCTTCATGCAGTGGATCTTTGGCGCCCTTATCTATTCAAGAAACACTTCCAAATTAAGACAGATCATCAAAGCCTCAAGTATTTTATGGAAAAATGTCTTTCCTCCCCATAGAAACAAAAATGGGTGACTAAGCTCTTTGGATATGATTATGAGATCATTTACAAGAAAGGAAAATAAAATGTGGTTGGTGATGAACTTTCCAGAAAATATGAAGATGAAGGGTCCCTTTTTCCCTCTCCTTCATTCTACCAGATTGGCTCCAAGCTATTTTCCAGGAATGGCTACACGATCCCAAATTTTCGCATCTGATACAACAATTGCAGGCCAATTCTCTAGTTTCCCTAGGGTACTCTTGGCACAATCATGAGCTTAAATACAAAGGTAACTTGTATTTAAGTAAAAAATCACAACTTAAATCCATGGTACTTTCTGAGCTTCATGCTACACATAGAACTGGGCACTTAGGGTTTACCAAAACCTATGATCATGTCAAACGTTATTTTTTTGGGGATGGTATGAAATAGGACATTCACAATTTTGTGGCAGAATCTAATGTTTGTCAATGAAACAAGGGAGAAACAATCAAAGCTCCTGGCACACTACAACCGCTTTCGATTCCACCTGCTATTTAGAGGGATATCTTTATGGATTTTATTGTGGGATTACCTAAATCGAACAATAAATCAGTCATCATGGTGGTAGTTGATCGTCTTTCCAAGAATACCCATTTATGTTCTCTTCAACACCCATTTATATCCTCCATTGTGGCTCAAGTTTTCATGGATCAGGTCTTCAAGCTTCATCGCATGCCTCATTTTATTGTTTCTGATCAAGACCCCACTTTCACCAGTAATTTTTGGTAAGAACTGTTCAAGCTACAAGGAACCCAATTGCATCTCAGCACATCTTATCATCCCGAGGCTGATGGTCAAACTGAAGTTGTCAACAAGTGTTTGGAAACATATTTGAGGTGTTTTACATCGGAAAGGAAAAATTAGTGGGTCGAATGGTTACCACTAGTTGAATGGTGGTACAAAACTTCTTACCATACAGCTACCCGCATGACTCCTTTTGAAGTAGTATATGGAAAAAATCCACCTTCAGTTTTCTCATACCTTCCAAGTGTCTTGAAGGTCCAGGAAATTGACCAAACACTTATAGTTCAATAGGCTATTCTTCATACCCTCAAAGAGAATTTGGTCATGGACCAGAATTACATGAAGCAACAGGCAGATCAAGCTCACTCTAAACGTCAATTTGTAGAAGGATATTAGGTGTTTCTTCAACTACAACCTTATAAGAAAAATTCTCTGAAGGATGACCATTGTCAAAAACTGGCGCCCAAAGTTTATGGTCCTTATACCATTCTCAAGTGTGTGGGATAGGTGGCCTATCAGTTATCTTTTCCTATTCATTCTAAGATCCATCATGTTTTTCATGTTTCCTGCTTAAAGAAGGTGATTCAAACTAAGTGTCAAACTCAAACCAACCTTCCCGAGTTGGAAGAAGAAGGATCCATTTGGTTACAGCCACAAGAATTTTTGGACCAACATGAGCGTCGTCTGCGTCAGCGCACCATCAATGAATTGTTATTCCAATGGAAAGATACAACTCCAACAAATGCCACTTGGGAACTAGCTACCATCCTACAACAATTTCCTCATCTCAAGCCTTGAGGACAAGGCTATTTTTAAGGGGGAGGACATGTTAGGGACCTAATCTCCCTAACCCCTCAAGTAGGTAGAATAAATATTTACATGTAATAAAGGCCAATATTAATAAGGCCTAACAATAAGGAAGAATAATTCAAATGTAAGAAGACCTAATAAAAGCTTCCTCTTCTAGAAGGATCTTCCTCTAGATTATTCTTTTGGATAGACATATTTAGTATAAATAGGAGTAGAGGGTATGAGAATTTTTGGCTTAGATATTATTGTAATAGAGATTTTCTCTGCTAGAGGTTTCCCCCTTGAAGAGGCAAGTGAACATTTCTCTCAATAATCAAAGTGCTCTTTCTGGTGTTATTCTAGTATTATTGTGGTATTGTTATGGTTATATCATTGTTTCTCTGCCATTTCTGGCTAATTATTTATGTTATGCATACTAATTTATATTTGTAATATTACACAGTCTCACCCAAGATAGCTTTATGGGGGACTGCAATACTCAGGTGTTTGTAGTCTAGGAAAGAGTGGGGACTGTGTGTTGATTATTTTCCTTATGCATCAACATCATTAATCATTCATCTACTCCTAGGATCCATTCATCATTAACTATGCATGCATGATTTTTATAAATATGTTTAACCCTTCATTCTTTAACTGGTGACTAAAATAATAGTAAATCAATCATTCATAACACAAAGAACATAGTATTTTACCATGGTTTACCCCCTCCTGGGGCCACTTCCACAAATATTTGTCTCTTCTACTCTTTTATTCATTCTACTGCAAAATATTTGTTGTGCACTATAACACATTGTTTCCCCCAGACTGTAAATATAACTATATGGGCCGAGGAACTATGGAAAAATTAAAAGTGTGAATGTTTGATTTGATGGACCTTGTGTAGAAGGTCGATGAATGTAAATTATGATTATTTTAATATAAAATGGTTACGTGTTGCATGACTGTTGAAAGAGGGTATGTGCTAAGAGAGAGACCATGAAATGTTGTGAAAGGTGGTGGAGGGGACCAATAATGGTTGCGCTAACCTCTACTGAACCAGTACCATGCTAGAATTAATTTTCTCAGATCAGAACAACCCCCTAACCATGAATGAATTCCCATTAGGCTGATAGGTGGGAAAGCCCCCTAAAGAGTTAATGAGGGATGGGGCAGAATGCCCATTGGTAAGTCTTCCGGACCTGACCATGGACTGGGATATTCGAGCCACACACAATATTGTTGAGGGAGGCAAGAAAGGAAGTTTGGTGGATGGAGGGAGACCTACGGAGAAAATACAGAGATGAGAGAGGAAACTCTCGGGTCCGAGGAAGGACTAAAAGAGAAAACATTGAATTCTGATCATAGAAAATAGAGATTGAACCAGGAGAAGGAGAGTAACCTTCATCCTTATCTATTTATGTATTGGGAGAAGGAGAGTAATATTCATCCCTACCTTCTGTTGAGATGGAATTAAGATATTGAATCTCGAAGTATCGTTACTTAAGCTTGGGGGTGGCTAGTGATAAATCCATTGGGAGTGACTGAGCCTATGGTTGGGTGGAAACAAGCACCCCTTTTAGAAGTTGCATCACACTATATTGTTCCGATAAGTGTTTTTCTTAGCTTATTCTTTGAATTGTAAGTAATGGATGTATGTGAGTATTTATATGTCTTTAAAGGGTTCCTTATCTATGTTAAATGATTAAGTTATGAATATGTGTTCATTCCTTTGAGAACCTATATGTCTACTTCATTTTCCCATATGTCCATGTTTAGTCACTCAAAGGCACTCTCCTAGGGATCTACATCATTGTTCCAGAGTCAAAGCAAGCCACTTGGCATAGTTACCATCATGGTAAACCCACAAGTTACCTTGCCTTCACTTAGAGATTAAAGCCCTACAAGTTGGGAAGGTGTTCTCTTCAGACCAGTAGTCTAGGAACCTTGGAGCTAGAAGCTTCGAGATGTCTAATTATTGTGAGTTGTCTATTGGCATCAAGAAGTGACCAAGCATCGAAGAACCAGAGCATAGGAATGCCAGGAGGGAGAGAATAATTTCCTTTTAGGAAATCTTTCGAACTGAGTTAACGAAATCCCCAAACGCAAGGAGTGCCTTGGAAATCAAAATCCTTTAAGGATCAAGCTGAAAAGGAATAGCACTTATCATAAGTGTTGAGGAGATCCAAGAGTAGGACTCATAGGAGGAGCAAAGGTTTAAAACCTTTAAAGACTGATAGGAGTGACAGTGGTCGTTGGATCATAGTGAAAAGGATCAACATCCGTCAGATCTGAGGAAGGTGCATGAGTCTTAGCGTTTGCATGCACAGGAGAGAGAACCTGTCAAGTTTTGAGACTCAAAGTTTCTAAAGCCCAAAGAGACGGAAACCCGAAGTAGAATCTTAGTCGTCCGATTGCGAGAGCAGATCTGAGTCATTATATTGTTCGGGGTAAACTTCAAGAGTTGGATCACCAGAGTGGATCTGAACCATCAGATCGAGAGCTCCATGAATATTGTAGTGGGGTTTTCAGTTTGAGAACTGAGATTTTCAAATCCCGAAGGCCCGAAGACCCGAAGTGAACCTAGAATGACAGATCTAAGAGAGATGTGGTGTGAATTCGTGAACTCTGGGTAAAGTCTCAAAGTGATTCATAGTCATTGGATTCAAAGGACACATGGTGAAAATCCATGAACTGTGGGTAAAGTCCTGAAGTGATTCATAGCCGTCAGATTCAAAGGACACGTGGTGCAAATCTATGAACTCCGAATGAAGACCCAAAGTAATCCACGATCATCAAATCAGGAGGACATGCATCAGAGGATTGTAGCCTTCGGATAAAAGTAATTGGGGAGAAGGTTTGAGATTTGAGATCTCATAAGTCCAAAACTCGAAGGAGATCTTGATCGTCGATTGAGAAGAGGGTTGGAGGACCATTGATTTGGGTTAAATGGTAAAACACTAGAAGTCGAAGAAATACCATTGATAAAGCAAGATAGGTGTCTACAAATCTTCAGCTCTGGAAGTTTCAAGTACATAAGAAGCAAGGTTTGAGATTTCAAAACCCTAAAGTCTGGAATTGCGAAGAGATCACAGTCGTTCATCTAGGAGGGACAGATCTGGTCCATATATTTGAGATGCATAGATATGAACCTTCGATTCAGATAGTATCGTCAAGATCGTGAGATCGATGATCCCATAGCATTGCAGGGATAGGAGTTGCATCAAGTTTAAAATATCGAGGGTGGGCCGCAATTCAAACCATGATTTCATCAGGAGGACATGTGGAGACTTGAGGAGGATTTAGGGCCCAAAATTAGTTTGACCCCAAACCTCTTGTGGCCGCGCCCACAATCGCATGGTCATCGCCAAGGTCACATCTGAGGAGAGGCCAAGAGAGAAGGGGCTAAAACCAACTCTGAGACTTTGTTGAAGCACGAAGGAGAAGGTCAAGGGTATCATAAGACCTACAACAAAGGTCAAAAGGGTCTGTGTCTAATTTAGAGGTGAGACTATTATGGTCTCAAAGACTCATTTGATTTAGACTCAAAGAATCTTGACTGAAGGCTCGAGCTGAGTCCTGGTGTTAAGAACCAAAGACTGAATACAAAATCACCACAACAGATATACAAGAACAATATGTAAAATCTCCTTTATTACTATCAAACCCTTGAGGTAGGGCAACACCGTACAATGGATCCTATTATGGAAGGGATCCTCTCATGTTCACTTGCCTTTTCGAGGGGGAATCCTCCTATTGAGCTACTGCTCCAAATAAAATAATGTTCTTCATGTCTCATTACATTGCTTGAACCCCTTTATATAGTGCTACCATCACCTAAGAACATTCTAGAGGAGGAATATTCTAGAAGTAGAACCTTCTAAGAAGTCCTCTTACATTTATTATATCTAACTACCATAGTGGGCCT
>ML805848.1:528605-540131 GCA_009831015.1 Picea engelmannii
ACATTCCATCCCCCTTATGAAAGCGTTGTCCTCAACGCTTGATGTACAACCATATACCAGGGTCCCATGGATAATTGTGGACCATAATGCTGAAGAAGATTGAAGAACCAAGGTCCCATGTAGAGAGGAAAACCACCATGCTAAAGTAGTCCAACCACCATAGTAATCCAGGGTCCCATGTCCAAGTGTTCATGTGAACTCCCTGTGGAATATTTTGGAACCCAATAACCAACTCAAAATGATGCTCCAAAGACTGACACATGTCATGTGAATCCAAATAAGAATATCCATCCACATAGTGGAAAAGGGTCGTAGCAGTATCTGGAAGGAATAATACCACTGTAGAATATGCAGGATGGACACTGGTAATAATCATTGGCTCTCGATTTGTCACATTGATGCTCTCTACAGAAGGTGGATTAGAGTAATCAAATAAAATATGAAAGTGGTTGTCATCCCAGAAATGACAAATATCCATATACCAATCATCACAATCAGCCTCAAAATCATACCAAGTATATATTTCTTGATTATATTCATCCATGATGTCTTCCATAAGAAACCTCTCATGCATGTTATCCAATGAGCTACGAAAACTATCCTTGAGGCCATCTGCAAAGTCATGCAATTTGTCATGCAATGTGCCACACAATGTGTCATACAATTGAGATTTGAATGCTTCAAGAATTTATTTGAGGTTTTGAGAAGAAATATCCATTTGAGAACCCTATGAACTCTTCGGTCCCTAAACCATCCTAAAAAAAAAAAAAAAAAAATAGACCCAATAAGTTACGGCAGAAAAATCGCGGTTTTTTTTGGAAAAACCCTAAAAAACTGTTGAAGTTAAAATGCTCATAACTTCACTTCCTGGACTCCGTTTCAATTGATGTTTTTTTTTTAATTGGGTGAAATTGTGACAGGAACTCAGATCTGTAATTTATTTGGACAAATTCAGCCTCCATATGCTACAGAAATAAAAAAAAATTGCCTCGTTGTCCGCGGAAAAAACCCTGAAAATTGCAGATTTTAAAACTTCAATATCTTGACTTCCCGAACTCTGTTTCGGACGATTTTTTTTTCAAATTGGGTGTTTTTATGAGAGGAAATCAGATCCACAACCTGATTCTTCAAATTTTTCATGAAAATATACTAAAAATTTATGGAATGTCGCGTCCCTCTTTTTCTTCTTAGAAAAAAAAAATCTACAAAAATAAAAAATAATTGTCCACAATGTCTGCCAATGAAAGTGCTCTGATACCACTTGTTAAGAACAAAAGACTGAATAAAAAATCACCACAACATATATAGAATAAAAATATGCAAAATATCCTTTATTACTATCAAACCTTTGAGGTAGGGAAACACCGTATAATGGATCCTATTATGGAAGGGATCTGCTCATGTTTACTTTCCTCTTCGAAGGCGGCATCCTCCTATTGAGATATCGCTCCAAATATAATAATTCTCTTCATGTCTCATTACATTGCTTGAACCCCTTTATATAGTGCTACCATCACCTAAGAACATTCTAGAGGAGGAAGCTTCTAGAAGTAGAACCTTCTAAGAAGTCTTCTTACATTTATTATATCTAATTACCCATTTATTATATCTAACTACCATAGTGGGCCTTATTTAATAATATAGTGGACCTAGTGCACCTTACATTGAATGACCTCCACTATTATCACTATGGGCCCTCTGGGGCCCCCCACTACCTCTCTAGCTACCTTACACCTAGACTCTCCAAATTAGAACCCGTAGAGAGAAAGGGGATTTGTTCCTGTAAGGAGGATGAAATTTTTTTTATTTTTATTTGCCCCATAGTGGGTGTGTTACAATTTGGTATCAAAGTTAGGTGACAACACTTGGCCTGCTTGGGCTCATGGATGAGTCGCTTAAAAAATCTATTTGGAGTAATTTTAAAAGAATGGCACTCTACCTTACCTCTTTCTTAAAAATTCTGATTAAAAATGTTATTAAAGAAAAGAATGAAACTTTCCACTGAGTGTATGCATTTAATAAATTGAATCGTGTATTGTTCATGAACTAATAGAATGTTAGCTAACAATAAGTTTTTTTTTCAACACTCGAGCAGTCAGTAAATCATGGGGGAAAAAATCCAAGACTAAAGGATAGTAGCGTGTCATGAAGTAGGGGATGGATCCCACAAAAAATATGAAGAATCTGATGAAAGGAGAGAGGTGGAAACCCCTCTGGATATGGTTGAAACTATAAGGAGCCTTAGGGTTGAGTTATAGACTTTCAAGGCTGACAATGAGAGATTAATAAAGGAGCAAGAGAAACAAACAGAAATTGACACAATCTTGCTACAGAGCTTATCTGACATACATAGGCAATTGGAGGATGAACCCACAACTAGTCATGTGAACTGGCGACACAAGGAGAGAAGTTAGAGTCCACCTGATATCCAAAAACATGACTCCATAAGTGACCCCACTGGGAGAAGTACCGTGAAGAAGGTCCAACTTGGAGGCAGGGGACACCCATTGGGAGAGTCCTCTGAAAAGGAAGATGACAACTCTGAAGGATCTTCTAGTAGCAGGGCCAACATGCATTCTCAAAGGAAAGGAAAGAAGTTGAAGTGTTCCAAAACCCATGGTCCTAAAGAGTTCAAGAAATCCAAACCACCCTCTTTCGATGGAGAGATTAAGAAGGGAGAAGAGGTAGAAGCTTGGCTTCTTGGTTTAAATAAGTATTTCAAAGTCCATGACTACTCTGAAAACTTGAAGGCTCGAATAGCCATATTCAACCTGAATTGAAAGGCTTCCATATGGTGGGAAGACCTTAGGAATTTGAATAGAGTCCATGAGAAGGAATTTTCATGGAAACGGTTTGAGAAATACTTCAGGAAGTAGTATCTGTCAGAAAAATACATGGACGGGAAAACTAAGGAATTCTATGAGCTCAGGCTGGGGCAACTCACCATAGATGAATTTGTCAATAAATTCCTTGAACTACTGAGGTATGTACCCTACATAAAATATGAAAAATAAAAAATGCAGTGGTTCATTAGTGGGTTACCTCATACCTACTGGGATAGGATTGAGTTCAACGAGCCAAAGACCTTAGAAGAGGCTATCCAGAAGGAAAGGTATTGTTATGAATAGCTTGGGAGTAAGACAAGACCCCACAAAGACTGGAAGAACAAGAGTAGTTCAGGATTCCATAAGAAGGGGTTTAAATCCTCAAGATTTAAGAACTATGAAAAATATTCTAGATGGAGCCTTCCTACTAGAAGTATATATCAGAAAAAATTCCCCTCTCAAAGTGGAAATAAACCTTTTAAGACAGTCCCATCAAAGACCGATAACCTAAATAAGGAACTCTTAAAATGATGGGGTTGTGGAGAGGATCATAAATTGAGGGACCACCCACACCAACAAAATAACAGTAAGAGATTCTACAATATCCAAGAATCTATCACCGTCAATTATGTGGATAGGAGCATGCCACGAATCTATGCATCCTTGGACAATAATCAATCCAACCACCAAGCTTCAGTAGTGGAGTTGGAAGGTATGATCGCCAACCAACTAGTTTCTATTTTAATTGACCCAGGTTCTAATTTGAGTTATGTGGCCCCTCAGACTATTGATAAGTGTAAACTACAATCAATTAGACATGTTAATCCATGGCTGGTGCAATTAGCCATTGGGACCAAAAGAAAAGTGGCAGAGGTCATACCAGCCTGTCAACTCATCATGGGTGGAATGCCCACCCAAGCGAACCTTAACATACTTCCCTTGGGATCCTATGACTTGTTGATTGGTATGGATTGGTTGGCTACTTACAAAACTAAATTGGACTATTATCATAAAAATTTAGAATTTGTAAATGAATAAGGGAGAAACACAACCCTCCAAGGTATTCAAAAGCATGTCTCGGTGAGGCAAATATCATCCCTTCAAATAAAAAAGTACTACAGAAAGGGGTGCTCCTTATATGTCATACAGGTGTTGGACTCTGTTGAGGATGACAAACCAAACCTATAGGACCACCCCATAATAAGAGAATACAAGGACGTGTTCCCAGAAGAAGTACCAGGTCTATCTCTGAGAAGGGATATTGACTTCTCGATATAACTTACACTGGGAGCGGTACCAGCATCTAGAATGTCATATAGGATGAGAATGCCAGAGTTGGTTGAGATCAAGATACAACTAAAGAAGATGATGGAAAAAGGCTACATCCGACCCAGTGTATCCTCATGGGGAGTGCCCATCTTGTTTTTGAAAAATAAAGATGGCACAGTCTGATTGTGGATAGATTATAGAAAACTCAATAATACAACCATAAAGAACAAGTACCCCTTACCAAGAATCGGTGACTTGTTCGACCAATTGGGAGGTGCTTCCATATTCTTGAAGATGGACTTAAAATCTGGATACCACCAAGTCCAGATTAAGGATGAAGACATCGACAAAATAGACTTTAGAACAAGGTATGGTCACTATGAATTCATGGTGGTGCCATTTGGTTTAACCAATGCCCCCGCCACTTTTATGTGCTTGATGAATAATGTACTTAGTAAATTCCTGGACAAATTTGTATTGGTTTTCATTGATGATATCCTAATATACTCCAAGAACGTGTAGGAGCACAAAGAACATCTTAGACTCATACTTCAAGTACTAAGAGAGCATCATCTCTATGCTAAGTTTAGCAAGTGCAACTTCTTTCAAAAGCAAGTTCATTACTTAGGCCATGTCATTTCTAAATAAGGGGTGGCAGTGGACCCTGATAAGATCATATCTATTATAGAATGGCCTACCTTGAAGGATGTATCAGATATCAGATCCTTCATGCGCCTAGAAGGATACTATAGAAGGTTCATAAAAGTATTTTCCAAGATTGGTTGTCTAATCACTACCCTTCAGAAAAAGGGGATCAAATTCATTTGGACATAAAATGTGAAGAAAGATTTCAAGAACTGAAATACCTCCTTACCCATGCACCCATGCTAAATATTGCAGACTTGGATAATGATTTCCTCATGTGTACAAATGCCTAGAAGGAAGGACTCGGATGAGTCCTTATGCAAGAGGTGCGTGTAATTTCCTACACATCCCGGAAATTAAATGAGCATGAGATCAATTATGTGGCCCATGACCTAGAGTTGGATGCCATAGTACATGCTTTAAAAAAGTGGAGGCACTACCTCCTGGGAAGGATATTTGTGCTTATTACATACCATTGTGGATTGAGGCACCTGTTTGATCAACCAAAGCTCAATTCCAGACAATCTAGGTGGATGGGTCTTCTTAGTGAGTTTGATTTCGAAATCAAACACATCAAAGGAAAGGGAAATAGGGTGGTCAATGCCCTTAGCAGAAGTATAAAAATGATTCATCTGGCAGCAATAAGCACCTATGAAACGGATGTCAGGGAAAGAGTCATAAATGCACAAGAGACAGATGCATTCTTCAAGACCATGAATTCATACCTAAGACAAGAGCCTACGGGGCTAAAGTATGAAGGCTACCAGATTTGCAAGGGAGGGATGATGACTTACATAAACATATTGTATATTCCCAACTGTGATGACTTGAATAGGTTCATAATGGATGAACTACATAAGAAACCATATATTGATCACCCATGATATCAGAAGATGATCACGGCCACTAGGAAACAATTCTATTGGCCTAGGTTGAAGAAAGACATAGCTAACTATCTAGCTAAGTGCCTAGAATGCCAGCAAGTTAAGGCAGAGCATCGACATCTAGCAGAATTATTACAGTCCCTACCGATCCCAGAATGGAAATGGGAAACCATCTCCATGGATTTCATCATCGGATTACCAAAGTCAACCAAGAAAAATGATCCCATCATGGTCGTGGTGGAAAAAATGAGCAAGTCTTCTCATTTCATTCCTATCAAATCAACTTGCAAGGCCATAGATATTGCAAACATCGTCATGAAGGAGATATTTAGACTGCATGGCATGCCCAAGGAAATTGTATATAACCGAGACACCAAGTTTACTTCAAACTTTTGGAAATCCCTAATGGCTGGTTTGGAGACAAAATTGTTATTTATCACATCTTATCACCCCCAAACTGATGGACAGACAGAAAGAGTGAACCAAATAGTAGAAGAAATGTTAAGGATGCATGTAATGCATCAGCCTAAGAAGTGGGAAGACTACCTACCATTGGTAGAGTTTGCCTACAACAACGGTTATCAAGAATCCTTGAAGATGAGCCCTTTTAAAGTCCTCTATGGTAGACACTGTAAGATTCCAATCAGCTGGAGCAATCCAGTGTACATAATTACAATTGGACCCGACATGCTGAAAGAAAAGGAACAAGAAGTGGTTCACATAAGACAAAATATAAATATTTCTCAGGATAGATAGAAAAGTTACTTCGACAGAAAGAGAACTCGAAGGGAGTTCAAGACCAGAGACCATGTCTATCTCAGAGTTAGATCCATGAAGAGTTCCCTGAGAATGGGATCCTGTGCCAAGTTCACACCTCAGTATTGTGGACCCTTTGAAGTATTAGATAGAGTGAGGCCTGTAGCCTATAGGCTAGCACTTCCTCCCACAGTAAAGGAACATAATGTTTTTCATGTTTCATTACTGAAGAAATATGTACATGATGTTAATCATATAATTTATTGGTTTGTGATCTAGGTGGAGCCAGAGGGAGAATTCCTTCCAGAAACCCAATGCATATTAGACAGGAAGGAAACCTCACTCAGGAACTGAACCATTGCATAGGTCAAGGTGCAATGGAAACACTTTGGCCCATATGAGGCTATGTGGGAAATGGAATATTCCATGAGACAGGCATATCTGATTTTGTTTACTTATGTACATACATATCGTGTTGATAGATAGAACATCAAGGGTGATGATTCATTTAAGGGGGGGGGGGGGTTGTAACACCTTATTTCCCCCAGTCTACAAATATAACTATATGGGCCGAGGAACTATGGAAAACTTAAAAGTGTGAATGTTTGATTTGATGAACCTTGTATAGAAGGTCGATGAATGTAAATTCTAATTATTTTAATAGAAAATGGTTACGTGTTGCATGACTGTTGAAAGAGGGGATGTGCTAAGAGAGAGACCACGAAATGAGGTGAAAGTTGGTGGAGAGGACCAAGAATGGTTGAGTTAACCTCCATCGAACCAGTACCATGATGGAATTAATTTTCTCATATTAGAACAACCCTCTAACCATGAATGAATTCTCGTCAGGCTGGTAGGTGGGAAGGCCCCCTCAAGAGTTAATGAGGTATGGGGTAGACTTCCCATCAGTAAGGCTTCCCGACCTGACCACGGAATGGGAGATTCAAGCCACACACAATCTTGTTTAGGAAGGCAAGAAAGGAAGTGTGGTGGACAGAGGGAGACCTGCAGAGAAAATGCAAAGACGAGAGAGGAAACTCTCAGGTTCGAGGAAGGACTGAAAGAGGAAACAATGAGTTCTGATCACAAAAAATAGAGATTGAACTGTTATAGAAAGATTTTCCTCACCATTTATATCTTGCATAGAGGGCCTTTTTCCATTTCCCTATGTAGACTTATAAACCCCCTTTTTGATAAATCCAAAGCCAAAATTATATATTTTTCCACATATATGCTTCCTAACTGTTTTGCAAGATCCGTATATGCTTGTTGCTCCACTACAGCTCGTGTATATCGGGACTTGTGCCGTAAAATACAAAATGAGGTTGGGTTTCCATGTTATGACAAATTATCTCTGATCTTTGGCCTTCCATATACTGGAAACGTTTCGACTCGGCCCTTCAGTTGCATTCTGGAGGCTATAAGAGCACAATTTCAAGCTATGGAAAAGGAGAGAGAAAGAATTCAACTTTGAGAGAAAAGTTACTCTGGAGAAATTACTTCATATTGAGTTTGCATCCCTTTGTCCCTCAAGTCTGAACACAGTGTTCATCTCCCAATCTCTTCCCTTATTGTCAAGAGGATCTCGTTATCTCTTTGTTATGAGCTTGCCTTTGGTGGAGGATTGAAGTGGTGGAGACCTAGTTGGAAGGAAATTGGTTTCTTGGTTTTGAACCATGCCAACACGGAAGTCTGTAATGTTGATACTTCTGTTGATTAATTATTAATAGAAATACTCCTTTCTCATCCTATCGATATCTTGCAAATATATGATTATTATCCATGGGCATGTTTGTAATGTTTATTAATGGATTGTATTATCTGATGTGCTAACTCATTTTATATACTGTCACTATATACTTGCATCACTTGTTTGTTTAGAACTTCTTACAGGTGTAAAGATTCGGGTCACAGTGCTCAACGGTGGAATGACATCAAACAATTGGACTGAGGTAGGCTTCTTCCTCAAATTGCACATTAGTTTATATAGCACATGTTGGAATTGAGTTGATTTCTGCAGTCATACCTGTCTGTTGTGGTTTACCCTTGGCCATATAGAGTTTTTCCCTTGTAACAGAATTGGCGACTCCACTGGGGAAGTTATCTTCCTTCTAAGGGTTGAAGTATTTTTCCTTCTTACATTGCTCCTTTGCCTTTGTATTTCCTGTCGTATCACAGTTGGACAAATTCTATTCACTCTGGGTCTGAGTTTTCATCCTTTTAACCTTGCCTAGCTTTGTTTTAAAAGACATATTCCCCTTTTTCCTTGATAGCCACATGTATATGCTTTTTGTCCCACTACAAGAGGCATATATACGCCCTTTTCTCTTGAACAGGAGCGTATACCACTTCCCCCTTGCTTTTTTGCTTGGTTTAGTGACTTTTGGGTAGGTTTTGAGGATCACTGAGCCTTCTTAGGTCTCTATGGTACCTGTTGAGATTATCTGAGATGATAGGAAACCTTTTTGGAGTTGAATTTTTGGGTGGCATATTTATCTTTGTTTTCCATTTTTTATTTTTCCTTGGTAGTTGGGTTGTCTGCTTAGCTTCTTGGTATTATGCTCAAGTGATTTCTTTTATACACAGTATAAGTTATCTATCAAGTCGCTTATCAGTCCATGCATTTCTTTTTAAATACATTAAAAATACAAAAATAGGCATTTTGCATTGGTTGGTATTTTTGTCTTTGAACCTTTATCATTAGCTTAGCACATTTAGCGAAAGATTGCATTTTACTTCTGAGTTGCAGAGTTAAAATTGAAGATTGCACTATTTTTATTTAGCATATCATTCATTGAAAAGTTAAAGTTAGGCTTTGCATTATATCTGTTTTTATTTTCATACAGAGTCATAACACCATGAGTTTCATTTCCATACCTCTTTGAGTAATCACAACTATTGGAAAATATTTAACAGACAGTGCATGCTTGTTTGCTTGTCATTGATGGAAAGTACAACAATAAATATGGCATGAGTACAAAAAGTATGTAATAGATGGGCATTATGAGAAATGAGTACAGAAAGTATGTAATAGATGGGCATTATGAGAAGACGTTGCAGAGAAGATTTGCATAAGCTCAGAAGAGATAGTGCAGAGGATTGTTGGCAGATCATCGATGGAAAAATCAGAGTAAGTGGAACAAAGTAATCTCGGGAGGAGAAGTAGAATTTCTGATCATTGGATCCAATTTTAATTCCCGAAAGAAGGAGGACCATCAGATCTTATTGTAGACAAGAAGAATGCGCAGAAGAGGAGGAAAGATCTCAGGCGTCAGATCTGAGCATAAGTTTCAACCATCATTGGATCAGGGAGAACCTGCACGTTCATTAAAGTGGAAGGAGAAGCGGGCTCACAAAATCCCAAAAGAAGGAGGACCATCCATCTTCAGGAAGGACACGTGGTGAAATATCATCATGTTGGTGACTGGAAAGTCAAAGGAACGGGGTTCCCTAACCTCTTGAATTCACGATATGCGAAATTGCGAAACTATCTTAGCTGTCAGATCGAGGTTTGTTCTGGACCGTTGATCCAGCTCCATCTCGGAGTCTCGCCTATCGCAACTTGGAGTGACAGGAACCTCCATCTAAGGAATAGTGAGATGCGAGATCGCAAAAATATCAGGACCATCGGATCACCAAGAACGTGGACCATTGATCTGAGCTCCATCTCGGAGCTTCGCCTATCGCGACTTGGAGAGGCAAGAAACATAGCCACTGAAATCGTGATTTAGTCGCAGCCGTCAAATCAAGGTGTGATCTGGACCGTTGATCCAACTCCATTTTGGAGTTTTGCGAATCATGACTTGGAGAGGCAAGAAACATAACCACAAGAACACCGAAATTGCAATATGTGAAATTGCGATATGATCTGAGTTGTTGAATCAAGATCAGATATGAACCGTCGAATCATAGGACAAGTGGAAAGCGATTAGAATTTCGCAAACTTAGAGTCAATGGAGCATGATGTGGAAACTCGCGAAATATGAAGCGCCTTTTTGGCACAGCTTATGGTCACTTCCGGTGGTCACAAGGAGGGAAGGAGTCAGTTCAGATAAGCTCCATTTCGGATTTTCAGGGATCGCAACTTGGAGAGTCGAGATGCCTCATCTCCAGATTCATGAAATGCGAAATCATGAAAGTGCTTTATGCATAAGCGCATGGTCACAGCCATTGGGCACATCGATGGAAGATGGAGGAAGAAGCTAGACGTGCTAAGCTTCACCATAGGGATCCCGAAATGTCGAATTACGAAATGGAAAAACAGGCACAAGATTATTTATTCTTAATCCAATGGTTCAATTGATTTTGAATATGATCGGCGGGCTACTGTTCCATCTCATAGTTAATTGATCAGTTACAAATCTGTTAGCTAAACTGAGTCATGATTCTTGATCGATTGGCGTTTCAGTTGCTTAGACGGTTTTCTTTTGCTTAAGAAGATGTGAAGTGTAACTATTGTGGGTGTGTGTGCATAAAAGAAAAAGATATAGACTGTGTGTGGTTGGTTGTTCTGGATGAAAAATGAATTAAACTGTAAGAAAGGGAAAATCATAGGATGCGCAGTGTGAGACTGAAAATATGCGCAGTGTGAGATAAAACTCAGAGAAGAGTAACAGATGAGGAAAAGACTTGAAACAGAGAAGAATGGTAGAACAAGTTGAAGTAGAGCAGAATTGTTGAACAGACAAAGGAAGAGAAGAATTGCAAAACAGTTAGAAGAAGACCAGTTTACAGAACAGAGAAGAAGTGGTAAGAATCGATTTATCTGTGTAGTTGGTTGTTTAATTATTCATTTATATTCCAGGGTGGTTGGGAGCTGCTAGGGAGGACTTTTGTCCTCAGAGGTTCAAGTGGGAGCTTGAACACAGGGAGTTGTAGATTCCATCTGGTTGCAGCCAGAGAAACCAGGGTGGCAGGGTGGTGCAAGGGAGAACAAGTGTTCTCTTTTATACAGGTTGGAGCCTGTGTAACTGGAAGTTGGTGCTTCTATCCAGTTGGTGCTGGAACATTAAGGGATTTGGCACTTCCTTCTAGTGGGTTCTAGAGAAATCAGAGAGTTGGTTCTCTCAAACAAGTTGGATCTTGTAAAACAGAGGTAGTAGCCTCACATTGAGTTGGTGCTCAATTATAGATGATGTACAGAACTT
>ML805848.1:544461-555083 GCA_009831015.1 Picea engelmannii
ACAAGTAAAACAGAGTTCTGCAGGAATATTTATCTCTCAAGAAAAATATTTGAAAGAGATGTTAAAGAAATTTCAGATGGAGGATTCCTCTCCTATTAGTACACCTATGGTGGTTGGTTGCAAGCTGAGTAAAGATGATATCTAACCTGATGTTGATCAAAGGTCATATCACTCTATGATAGGAAGTCTTCTGTACATCACAGCATCACGACCTGATATAATGCAAGTTGTTGGAATGGTAGGTCGTTATCAGTCAGCACCTAAACAAAGTCATTTGGTAGCTGTCACAAGGATATTCAAATACTTGAATGGAACAATGACTTATGGTCTGTGGTATCCCAGAAATCAGAATTTTCAGTTAACTGCTTACTCAGATGCAGACTGGGCAAATTGTGTTGATGAGATAAAAAGCACCAGTGGAGGAGAATTCTTTCTAGGTGACTCATTAGTAGAATGGATTAGTAAAAAGCAAGGATCCATTTCATTATCAACTATAGAGGCAGAATACATTGCTGCTGCTACTTGTTGCACACAAATTTTATGGATGATACAAACTCTTGCAGATTTGAAGGTAACTTACACTGATCCCATTCCAATTCACTGTGATAACACCAGTGCCATTAGTGTCTCCAAGAATCCTGTTCTTCATTCCAAGACTAAGCATATTAAAATAAAGTACCATTTTCTCAGAGAACAAGTTACAAATAGAATTGTTCAACTTAATTATATACCTTCTACAGAACAGATTGCAGATATATTTATAAAACCATTAGCAGCAACCCCTTTTGGATATCTTCATCAAAAGTTGGGGGTTATAAATTCTTTTGTTTAATTTGTTCACCTTGTTAGGGGGGATACTTATTGCATATCTGTTGTATTTCTAATATGCTTCTAGTTGAAAGGGGGAGTATGTACTCCAACAGCTCAGGGGGAGCATGTTTCTTCTTTGACATTGATGTCAAAGAGGGAGAAAGTGTGGTAAATTTATTTCAGGATGTGATTTCAAGGATGCTACAGGAAAGTTACAGTGGTTTCCATTAATGCCAAAGGGGGAGAATGTTGTCAAATATTTAATAGTCAGTGCATGCTTGTTTTCTTTTCATTGATGGCAAGTACAACAATGAAGATGGCATGAGTACAGAAAGTATGTAATAGATGGGAATTATGAGAAGACGTTGCAAAGAAGATTCGAATAAGCTCAGAAGAGATAGTATAGAGAATTGTTGGTATATCATCGATGGAAAAATCAGAGTAAGTGGAACAAAGTAATCTCGGGAGGAGAAGCAGAATTTCTGATCGTTGGATCCCATTTTAATTCCCGAAAGAAGGAGGACTGTCAGATCTGATTGTAGAAAAGAAGAACGCGCAGAAGAGGAGGACAGATCTTAGGCATCATATCTGAGCATAAGTTCCGACCATCGTTGGATCAAAGAGAACCTGCACGTTGATTAAAGTGGAAGGAGAAGTGGGCTCACAAAATCCCGAAAGAAGGAGGATTGTCCATCTTGAGGCAGGACACATGGAAAAATATCATCATGTCACTGACTAGAAAGTCAAAGGAACGGGGTTCCCTAACCTCTTGAATTCGTGATATGCGAAATCGTGAAACTATATTAGTCGTCAGAACGAGGTTTGTTCTGGACCGTTGATCTAGCTCCATCTCAGAGTCTCGCCTATCATGACTTGGAGTGACAAGAACCTCCATCTAAGGAACAACGATATGCGAGATCGTGAAAATATTAGGACCGTCGGATCACCAAGAACTTGGACCGTTGATCTGAGCTCCATATTGGAGATTCGCCTATTGCGACTTGGAGAGGCAAGAAACATAACCATCGAAATCATGATTTAGTTGTAGCCATCAGATCAAGGTGTGATATGGACCGTTGATCCGACTCCATTTCGGAGTTTCACGAATCGCGACTTGGAGAGTCAAGAAACATAACCACAAGAACATTGAAATTGTGATATGCGAAATCGCGATATGATCTGAGCTGTTGAATCAAGATCAGATATGAACTGTAGAATCATAGGACAAGTGGCAAGTGAATAGAATTTTGTTGACTTGGACTCAACGGAGTATGATGTGGAAACTCGCAAAATATGAAGTGCCTTTTTGGCACAGTCTATGGTCACCGTCGGTGGTCATGAGGAGGGAAGGAGTCAGTTCAGATAAGCTCCATTTCAGAGTTTCGGGGATCGTGACTTGGAGAGTCAAGATGCCTCATCTCCAGATTCACAAAATGTGAAATCACGAAAGCGCTTTATGCATAAGTGCATGGTCACAGCCATTAGGCACATCGATGGAAGATGGAAGAAGAAGCTAGAGGTTCTAAGCTTCACCACAGGGATCCCAAAATGTTGAATTATGAAATGGAAAAACATGCACAAGATTCTTTATTCTTAATCCAACGGTTCAAGTGAGTTTGAATATGATCGACGGGCTACTGTTCCATCTCATAGTTAATTGATCAGTTACAAATATGTTAGCTAAACTGAGTCATGATTCTTGATCGGTTGGTGTTTCAGTTGCTTAGATGGTTTTCTTTTGCCTAAGAAGATGCGAAGTGTAACTGTTGTGGGTGTGTGTGCTTAAAAGAAAAAGATACAGACTGTGCATGGTTGGTTGTTTTGGACGAAAAATGAATTAAACTGTAAGAAAGGGAAAATCACAGGATGCGCAGTGTGAGACTAAAAATATGCGCAGTGTGAGATAAAACTCAGAGAAGAGTAACAGATGAGGAAAATACTTGAAGCAGAGTAGAATGAAAGAACAAGTTGAAGCAGAGCAGAATTGTTGAACAGACAAAGGAAGAGAAGAATTGCAGAACAGTTAGAAGAAGACCAAATTTACAGAACAGAGAAGAAGTATAAGAATCGATTTATCTGTGTAGTTGGTTGTATAATTATTCATTTATATTCCAGGGTGGTTGGGAGGTGCTAGGGAGGACTGTTGTCCTTAGAGGTTCAAGTGGGAGCTTGAACACAGGGAGTTGTAGCTTCCATCGGGTTGCAGCCAGAGAAACCAGGGTGGCAGGGTGGTGCAAGGGAGAACAAGTGTTCTCTGTTATACAGGTTGGAGCCTGTGTAATTGGAAGTTGGTGTTTCCATCCAGTTGGTGCTGGAACATTAAGGGAGTTGGTGCTTCCTTCTAGTGGGTGCTAGAGAAATTAGAGAGTTGGTGCTCTCAAATAAGTTGGAGCTTGTGAAACAAAGGTAGTAGCCTCACATTGAGTTGGTGCTCAATTATAGATGATGTACAGAACTTAAAAGAATTCCTATCATTTTGAAGAAGAAGAGGTTTTCTCCCTTGATGGGTTTCCTCGTGAAAAACTGTCTCTGTGTATATCTTATGTGTGACTGATGCTCATTATTTATATCATCTATATGTTGTATAATATTGATAGTCACTTGAAGAAAATTTAAGAATGGTTTAATAGATTTATTATTGTTTAAGCATAGTAACAACTGATTCACCCCCCCTCTCAGTTGTCTTAGTAATTTCAACAACAACCAATAAAATTTACGCTTTAAACTAAAATTGATTAGTAACAATTTTATTGTTTAGGGTGCACAAACTAGCCTAGGATTTAGTGCCTTGGAATAGGATTTTGTGAGTAAACTTCTCCAAGGCAATTAAATCAACTTATGTGTCTGAGATAGGGAGTTGAGAAATCCATTGTATAATTGGTAATATCAGGAGGCTCCGCTCACACTGAAGTTAAGCATGAGGTCACGCGAAGTTTGTTGAATGGATAACCCTTGAATACTCACCTAGCATTAGAGATTTATGTGGATTTATTCATATTTGGGGATATTGCTAGTATCCATACCTCTATGAGAGGCAGTACTTTTAAGGTTTCAGGATTTTCTACCCTGCCCATATGGAAATTCTGACTTACGACTGTTTGCTTGTGCATCGGTTATACAGTGGTTTATTAGTTTCTTGACTTAGGTTTCTCATAGGTTACTTGTAGGGGTTATTATGCTTGTATCCTTAGTCAGATAGGGGTCGGACAACACACAACCTTTATGGAGGATTACCTCTCCGAGGAGATCTGACCAGCTAGTTGTTAAGCCTACAAGGGCCCTTATAACTGATTATGTTACCTCCAAACTTTAGCAGGGATTCTCAGGTCCCTCTTGGACGATACATACCTTCTTTGGTGAGGGAGGCCACTCAACCACTTTAGCCCATTTGCAAGCATATTGGCCATTTCAATTTTTGGTATGCTATTTGATTACTAGTTGGCCTTAGGAGTCTATACTAAGTCTTCATTATCATGGACAGTGGAGTTCCTTTTTCTCCCTCATTTACTGCTACCCCACCCATTATGTCCAGTCATTTCATGGGGATGGATCATTCCGCTTCACATTATGGTATGCAGAATTATAATACTCAGTCCACGCCTTGGGTATCTAATCATTTTTCTCATGGTATGCTTGATATGTCTTCGCACTTACCATCCTCTATCTCGCCTCCTTATGTGAATACAATTTTTGGGTCTGGGGGCATGATGCCTCCTTCTTATCCCTCTCCGTTTGGTAGGAGTCATATCCTTCAAAAACCTCTTACGGTAGGAGGTTGGAATCTTCCTTCCTAGGAATCCACTATGCGAGAATTAAGTGCCCAAGTAAGAAATCCTTCCATGTGTTACACTCCATCCACTTATCCTTCTTCCACTATGTCGATTCCTATGAACACTTTTCCCATGGAGGACCTCCATCTACCCTCTGGTGTTTCATCTAGGGGGAATTATTTTTATAGTATGGGAAAACCCCCTCACGAAGTTCCTTCATCTGGGGGAAACATATATCCTCACATGAGTAACCCTTGTCATGTCTCTTTCTCTTCTCAAGTGGTTTCCTAAGTGTCGATTCCCTTACAACCCTTTATGAATCAGTATGGAGGAGGATACTATCCTGCCGAACAGGGATAAGGTGTAAACTAGGATCCTTCCTAGCCTACAATTTCTCAAAATCAATATTTCCTTGCACCTTGGACTCAAATGCCACAATTCAGTACCACCACGAGTCCAGTCACTGTGTGTCATACTGGCATTATATCACCAACCGCTACTAGTTATGTTGGAGATTGGTCGACCACCTCTACAATTCATGTTGAAGACCTGCAACCAGTCGTTGTAAGTCATGTTGGGGGCACAAGTCTAGTCACTGTGTGTCATACTGGCGTTATATCACCAACCTCTGCTAGTCATGTTGGAGATTGGTCGACAACCTATGCGAGTCATGTTGAAGACTTGAAACCAGCCAGTGCAAGTCATGTTGGGGGCACATGTATGGTCACTGCTAGTCACACTTCACATCCATCACCAACCTCTACTAGTCATATTGGGGATTCATCACCAACCTCTACTAGTCATGTTGGGGATTCATCACCAACCTCTGCTAGTCATGTTGGAGATTCACTACTAGCCTCTGCAAGTCATCCTGGGAGCATGTCACCAGCCACTGCAAGTCATGTTGGGGGCATTCATATGATTGAGAATCCTAGACATCTCAACCGTAATTCTAGATTCCTTTGCAGGACTTGTGAAGGAAGTCACCTTACTTGTTTGTGTCCTTTTATTGTTGGGATACCAGAAGCGTGGGGCTCACCTAAGGGCCCTTAGGGTTCTAAGGCATCTATGTTTTCACAACACTACACTCCTTCTTTGGTTGATACAACAGTCATGTTGATGTAATCTTTAGATGACACTCCTTTTCCTTTAGGGGTTGATGTGTCTATTGACCTTGTTGTCTCACATCCCGTTCAACCTGTGATCGTGTCGATGCAATATTTGACTGACACCTCTCCTATGTTCGGGGATGATATGCCTCTTGACCTTGTTGTCTTGCATCTTGTTCAACCAACGGTCGTGTCGATGCAATCTTCGACTGACAACACTCCTATTTTTTGGGGTGATGCACCTCTTGACCTTGTGGTCTCGCATCTTATTCAACCAATGGTTGAGGAAGTGGTCATGTCGATGCAATCTTAGATCAACCCCACTCTTATGTTGGAGAGTGAAAAGTCTAAGGAAGCAGTCACGCCAATGCAACTTTTGGTCAATCACGCTCTTCTGGTTCGAGTTCTATACCTTCTCTGCCATGTCCTTATCATTTCTAGTACTTCACCTTTTGAAGAAGAGAGATTTTTACTCTTTCGTAGTTCTCTCCCTCCAAGTATTGACGAGGTTCCCTTTGATTGGGATGGTCTTTTGAGGTATCCAATGCCCCTACCTATGTCTTTTCTAGGAAGAGACATTATCCAATATGACATGGAGACGATACCCTCTGTTATCACTTTTCCCTCCTTGACTTGGAGAGCTTTGGGTCTTCCCGAGCTTGTGTCGGTTCGTTGCAAGATACTGACATTCCACAAAAGGTCTGCATGAGAGACATGGCCTACCCCATGACTTGTCTCCTAGAATCTCCCAAACGAGTCTTAGTTAATCTTTTTTTTGACTCGCCCAAAAACTGAAAAGATCGTCGAGTGATTTGTCCCTTTCACACTCGTTAAAATTGGATTTGAAAGATCACGAGTCTTAGTTAAGCTCTTTTCCAAATCGTTACTAAAAATTGAAAAGATCGTTGAGTGATTTGTCCCTTTCACACTCGTTAAAATTGGATTTGAAAGTTCATGAGTCTTAGTTAAGCTCTTTTCCGACTCATTATCAAAAATGGAAAAGATCGTCGAGTGAACTTGTCTTCTTCACACTCATAAATTGGATTTGAAAAGACGTCTATTTGGCACAAGTTTACCCCTTTTTCACGCCAAGTAGACTAAAAGATATAAAAAAAAGGACATTTTTTGGCGTTAAATTGTGATTGCATCTCATGCCCTTGCTTGTAGTATTAAGCCTTTAGCTGGTTCTCACTTTGCATTATAAACCATGGCTCAAGTAGTTTGCATCCTCAACCAAGCAGAGCCTTGTCTATATCCTTCACAATTTGACACCCTATACCCTGGAGGGAACATCACCCCGAGTGTCCATCTCTTGCATGCATTTCCTTACATTGAGCATAGGTATGTTCCACTGTTGGAACTAGTTTTTCTTACTTGCGACACTCGTTCCCTCCTTTGTATCATAGCATTCACTTGTTGTGAAAAAGCAAAAATAAGGACGAGAAGGGAGTACTATATTGTAATTGGCAGTAGTCGTGTCACCTTTGAACAGAGAACAAAGATATTTAGTCCTTGTGTCATCATAATTTTGGGTTTAGCATGGCCTTAGGAAGATGATCTCGTTACATAATTTTCTCTACCGACTGGTTAATCTTCCAGCCACTATAGAGAACATTATAGATGCCTCCTACATATAAATGTCAAATCATTAAGTCTATGTTGCCAGAGTCCACCGTATGTCTCATGCTCTTGTTCAAAGGAAGTCTATCAACCTGTGTCAGCCACTCCTCATAAATATTGACTTCGCATGTCGGACATACCCTCAGTTTGTCTCAGAGTCACATGATACTTTGGTCTTATGATTCACCCTAGCCCTACTTTCATCATTGGTAGGTCACCTTGAACCCAGCAATCAACATTTCATCATGGTTTGTTGACTAGGTGGTTTCCCTTGTGTTCGACGAAAAGACATCTATTCACACTTTGGGATTCGTGCAGTGTCTTGTATGCCATTAGCCTTATTGGTGTTTTCCTCACCTTTGTCAGCAGTTTTCATCATTGGCTGCTATTCAAAGGGTATTTTTCGTGTACCACTTGCATTTGGCACACGCGAAAGACGCACAGGGTCATTAGTTTGTGAACATGTTCTTCGTCCGATCTCCACCAAATCATGAAGCTCCTTATTTGTTCCTCGTGTTGACTGATGAGAGATGACTTAATGCTCTCCTTTCAGCGGGTCTCTTTCCATCGACTTCAGCTCATGTATTATGGATACGAGACTTAGAGTTTTATGAGTACCTTAAGGTTTGCAGTCATTAGTGGTAGGCTCTCTCACCATTGACAGATGGGAATACACCAATGTCTCATGATCAATGGATCTCTCAAATGTTCGACACCAGCTCCTTTATTCACATTTGTAGAGATCTACTCAGTGCCTTGATACCTAATTTCATCATTGGTAGGCTATATCGTGTTTGTTAACGGTATACCTCAATGACCAGTAATCAAATGATGTATCATCGTGTTCGACCTCAACTCATTTATTCACATGATGTAGACTTGCACCAATGGCGGATTGTATTGAAGACTTGAAGACATCACTTTGTAGACAAAACTTTCTTGAGTTGTTGCTTCCATTTCATCGTACCAGTACCTATTTGACTTCAGTGATCATGGGAGATCAGATTGTCCTCCATGGTATATAGATATCTTTAGATTGATTTTAAGAATAATTTCACTTGGCCTTGTTCATGACTATGACAGCTATTGGCATGTAACCGCATTTATATTTGCCTACTCATGGCCATGAACACTTTTTGGTATATTTTCCACATGGATCTGCATTGTATTTTTGGCATCCATGTATGCAAATTCAGTACACAATGTAATGAGAAATTGAGTTCATCCAAATGCTTCTATACCACTCCACTTCTGGGTTATTTATAATGTATTTCGGCCATCGCAGATACTCCTCTGATCTCACACATTAGGGGGTATATGTTATAGAAATATTTGACTCACCATTTCTATCTTGCACAGAGGGCCTTTTTCCATTTCCCTATGCAAACTTATCAACCCCCTTTTTGATAAATCCAGAGCCAAAATTATATATTTTTCCACATATACGCTTCCTAACTGCTTTGCAATATGCGTATACGCTTGTTGCTCCACTATATCTCGCGTATATCAGGATTTGTGACAGAAAATACAAAATGAGGTCAGGTTTCCATGTCATGAAAAATGATCTCTGATCTTTGGCCTTCCATATACTGGAAATGTTCTAAATCGACCCTTTAGTTGCATTATGGAGGCTATGGAAAAGGAGAGAGAAAGCATTCAACTTTGAGAGCAAAGTTACTCTGGAGAAATTACTTCATATTGAGTCTGCATCCCTTTGTCCCTCAAGTCTGAACACAGTGTTCAACCCCCAAGCTCTTCCATTATTGTCAAGAGGATCTCGTTATCTCTTTGTTATGAGCTTGCCTTTGGTGGAGGATTGAAGTGGTGGAGACCCAGTTGGAAGGAAATTGGTTTCTTGGTTTCGAACCATGCCGACACGAAAGTCTGTAATGTTGATACTTCTGTTGATCAATTATTAATAGAAATACTCCTTTCCCGTCCTATCGATATCTTGCAAATATATGATTATTATCCATGGGCATGTTTGTAATGTTTATTAATGGATTGTGTTATCTGATGCGCTAACTCATTTTATATGCTGTCATTATATACTTGCATCACTTGTTTGTTGAGAACTTCTTGCAGGTGTAAAGATTTGGGTCACAGTGCTCAACGATGGAATGACATCAAACGATTGGCTCAAGGTAGGATTCTTCCTCGTATTTCACATTATTTTATATAGCACATGTTGGAATTGAGTTGATTTCTGTAGTCATACATGTCTATTGTGGTTTACCCTTGGCCATAGAGAGTTTTTCCCTTGTAACATGAACCAGGAGAAGGAGAGTAACCTTCATCCTTATCTATTTTTGTATTGGGAGAAGGAGAGTAGCCTTCAACCCTACCTTTCGTTGAGCTAGAAGTAAGAGATTGAATCTCGAAGTATCGTGGTTTAAGCTCAGGGGTGGCCAGTGATAAATCCATTTGGAGTGACTAAGCCTATGGTTGGGTGGAAACGAGCACCCCTTTCAACAGTTGCATCAAACTATATGGTTCTGATAAGTGTTTTTCTTTCCTTATACTTTGAATTGTAAGTAATGGATCTATGCGAGTATTTATATGTCTATAAAGGGTTCTTTCTCTGTGTTAAATGATTAAGTTATGAATATGCATTCATTCCCTTGAGAACCTATATGTCTAATTGATTTTCCCATACGTCCATGTTTAGTCACTCAAAGGCACTCTCCTAGGGATCTACATCACTGTTCTAGAGTTGGAGAAAGCCTCTTAGCATAGTTACTGTCGTGGTAAACCCACAAGTTACCTTGCCTTGACTTAGAGCTTAAACTCATGCAAGTTGGGAAGGTGTTCCCTTTGGACCAATAGTCTAGGAACCCTGGAGCTTGAAGATTTGAGATGTCTAATTGTTATGAGTCATTGATCAGCATCAAGAAGCGACCATGCATCGAAGAAACAGAGCAGAGGAATTCTAGGAGGGTGAGAAGAATTTCCTTTTAGGAAATCCTTCGAACTGAGTTATAAAAATCCCCGAACACAAGGAGTGTGTGGGAAATTGAAATACTTTAAGGATCAATCTCAAAAGGGATAGAACATATCATAAGTTTTGATGAGATCCAAGAGTAGGAATCATAGGAGGAGCATAGGTTTAAAACCTTTCAAGACTAATAGGAGTGACAGTGGTCATTGGATCAGAGTGAAAAGGTGTTAAGAACCAAACATCAATATAGCATAGAAAAACATCAGAAAAAGTACTCAACGCCTTGAAAAAGAGATAATTTCAGATAATAAGCCTCTTCGAGGGGGCAACCTCCTTTTACCCCACTTAAATGTTCAAGTACAAGATGATTCAAAA
>ML805848.1:560511-574484 GCA_009831015.1 Picea engelmannii
ATTACTAATCTAAATCACAACTAATGGCCTAAAGCCGACATAAATAAAATAACATTACTAATCTAATATGCCCCAATTAAGTGGTAATGAGCCAATATTAGGGCTTAACAAAAGGATCGACAGTCGTCGGATCTGATGAAGGTGCACGAGTCTTAACATTCGCACGCACGGGAGAGAGAACATGTCAAGGTTTGAGACTCAAAGTTTTTGAATCCTGAAGATCTGGAAACCTGAAGTAGAACCTCAGTCGTCCAATCGCAGGAACCGATCTGAGCCATCATATTGTTCGGGGTAAACTTCAAGCATCGGATCACCAAAGTGGATCTGAACTGTTAGATTGAGAGCTCTAGGAAAATTGTAGTGGGGTTTCAGTTTGAGAACTGATATTTCTGAACCTCGAAGGCCCGAAGACCTAAAGTGAACCTGAACCGACAGATCTAAGGGAGACATGGCATGAATCTGTGAACTCCGGGTAAAGTTCTGAAGTGATTCATAGCCGTTGAATTCAGAGGACATGTGGCACAAATCCGTGAACTTCAGGTAAAGTCCCAAATTGATTCATAGCCGTCGAATTTGGAGGACACGTGGCACAAATATTTGAGCTCCGGGTGAAGACCCGAAGTAATCCTCGATCATCATATCAGGAGGACACACATCAGAGGATTGTAGCCTTTGGATAAAATTCATTGGGGAGAAGGTTTGATATTTGAGATCTTAGAAGTTAGAAACCCGAAGGAGATCTCAACCATCAATCGAGAAGAAGGTTGGAGGATTGTTGATTTGGGTTACATGGTCAAACACCCGAAGTGGAAGCAATATTTTTGATCGAGCAGGATAGGTGTCTTCATATCATCAGCTCCAGAAGTTTGAAGTATAGAAGAAGCAGGGTTTGAGATTTCAAAACCCCGAAGTCTGAAATTGAGAAGAGATCACAGTCGTTGATCTAGGAGGGACAGATCTGGTCTGTATATTCGAGAGGTACAGATCTGAACCATCGATTCAAATAGTAGCATCAAGATCATGAGATCGAAGATCCCATAGCATTGCGGGGATAGGAGTTTCACGAAGTTTAAAATATTGAGGGTGGGTCACAATTCAAACCGTGGTTTCGTCAGGAGGACACATGGAGACTTAAGGAGGATTGTGGGCCAAAAAGAAGTTTGAACCCAAACTACTTGTGGTCATGTCTGCAATCGTGTGTTCATCACCAAGGTCACATCCGAGGAGAGGCCAAGAGAAAAGGGGCTAATGCCAACTCCAAGACTTCGTTGAAGCGCGAAGAAGAAGGTCACATGTATCATAAGACCTACAATAGAGGTCGAAAGGGCTCGTGTCTTATTTAGAGGTGAGACTATTATGGTCTCAAAGCCTCGTTTGATTTAGACTCAGAGAATCTTGACCAGGGGCTCAACCTGAGTCCTAGACTCTCCAAATTAGAACCCGTAGAGAGAAAGAGGATTTGTTCCTCTAAGGAGGACGAATTTTTTTTTTTTTTTCTTTGCCCCATCATGGGTGTGTTACATGCACATTACATCTTCAGGATTAAAATCAAAATTAGGGTAAGTACCCTCTGGGAGGCTAACTAGATCACACCAGGCTCCATAGCCTATAACCTAACCCTCAAAAACTAGATTATTATACTCAACCACAATAACAATTGACTTCACAATAGTCAATTGAACTCAACCTAGACCTCCTAGGTATTTATTTATACTACTCTACTAGCTCATAGTCATTACAATATTGTCAAAAACCCTAACCCCGAAATGGTTAAGATTGTCTGCATGTGCACCACGTTAATTTTCCTCGTATGTGTTTCTTTTCCTTCTTTTTTTGCATGCTACTTTCCTACCTCCCAAGGAACACACTCCAAAAATAGACCTTCTCTTCCCAAAATAGGTCTTTCTCCCAAAATAGGCCTACGCCAATAGGGAACCAACGTTTCCAAAGAAAGGAAAAGCACAAGAATCCCTTTGGGAAGGGTTCCCTTGGTTGGTATCCTCAAGAACTTTGGTCATATTGTTCTTATGCATAGGTTAGTCCCTTGCATGATTTTTCGTGTCCATAAAAGTCTCACGCATTGACTCTGGCGAACCAGTGGTATAAAAACTCACACCTTCTAGGAGGCAACTCCACACTTTCAAGAGAAATAGCAAGGGTCCTTCCCGACCAATGGAGAAGTTGGTCAACCCCCCTGAATCAATAATACAAAAGAGGTGACACTGAAACAAATTAATGCCAACTACACAAAATAGCACTCCAATAAAAATACCTGAAAGAAACATCATAGGAAAATCAGTTCTCCAAATCTTCATCCTAGGTGGATGAGGTCCTGAGTCCAAAGAAATGAAAATGTACAAAGGAACCTTTCAAACGAAGGCATGGGTTGATTAATTCATGTGGACCAATGAACAAAATAGTGAGAAGCAGTTATCCCAACCTCCACTAACCATCCTTATCTGGTGCAAGTACCCACGCTTCGCAGGGCACCCTCTAGCAGTACTAAAAAGTGTGATAAGAAATATGCCCCAAGTACCACAACAAGCCCCCATAGTCACCTATGAGATTCATAGAAAAATCCACTAAGATTACCAACTCGTAGTTAGCGTTTGTGGGGTACAGTCGACAGTCAGGATTGAACTTATGGGAAGGGTAACTAAGCCCGAAGTTGTTCCATAGGACTATCTACAAAAGGGCCAATGTCATTTCAGAAAATACCAAACTAGGTTCGAAGCTCCAGAGGATTGACTCCAAGAGGGCCACTATCACTTTAGGAAAACTTCAACCAGGTTCAAAATTTGCAGAGGACTGACACAAAATGAGTCAATGTCACTTCGGGAAAAACCCTCAATATGAGATATATCCACTATTCTTAGTCAAGCTTCAGAGAGGCAATGTCCTCGACTCTCCTTCATGTGACCTCATGTTTATCCCCTTTGTTAGAGGAGGCTCTTCGATATACTTATACGATGGTTGGGTTTGAGACTCTACCTAGCTCAGACTCCTATGTTTGTTTAGTGGCCTTGGAGAAATTTACTCTCCAACCTATGTCAAGGCCCTAACCTTAAACTTGTTTGTGAACCCTAGAAACAAATTCTAGTACATTTTAAGCTTAGCATTCATTTTAGTGGTTGCTTTTACTCAAAGGGTATGGAGTTGAAACTGATGTTGTTTGAGACTCTTACAAAAATGAAACTTATAAGAACACTAGAAAAGAAAACTTTACACTAATTATTCAAATGAAAAAGAGTTTCACAAAGAAAATGCATGAACAATCCTTCAAACCTTGAAATGCAATTTTTTCTTTTCTAATGCAAAATGCAAAAGAGGAAAACAAAAGGATTTTATTTCTTACTTTTCTTTTGAAATTATTTCTAGATGAGAAGAAAAAAAAAACATATGCTAACATCTTTTTCTTTTTTAAATAACAATGAAAACAATGCAAAGGAAGAAAGAGACCTAACTAGCATAAAAATTAAGTTGTTTTATTTTCTTTCTATCAAAGACGAACTAACAAAAAATTCTAAAAGAAACTACAAAATACATGATTCATGGCCCCCCTCGATCATGAGGGGGAATTTTTTTTCAAAATTCAAATCATTTTAATTTAAAATGCAAGCTAAAAATAAGCCAAGAATGTTGGGAAACTAAGAGTAAGGTCTTTTCTTTTTCGGTATGATAAAATTTCAGATTTCAATAGAGAAAATCCAAAAAGGGACTCAGGACAACCCAGGAAACTGACCAAACCAAGCACTAAACCCATAAATAAAAAGAGATTTATTTCAAAAACTCCAATTTAACACAAGTCAGTGATTGTGTGCAGTGAAACTCACGGATATTCGCGGGCTGCAGAAGAGAAAATTGTGGATGTATGCGGGTTGTAGAACAACAAATCATGAATGGCTAGGAAATCTCAGAAAAATAAAAACCACTCCAAGAAAGAGGGCTTCAGGACTTAGCAAGAGGTCCTGCGAGGCTAAAAGACTCTATAAAAGACTCAGAAATTAAAAGAAAAATACAAAGAAAGAAATCAATACACCTCAACCAAACTGGCCCAACTAGGAGAGTCCTCAGTGGAGTTGTCAATTCTGATTAAGGGATTTTTTCCCTTTGATCTTGGGTTTGGATCACAATAGAGCAAAACTAAGTGGCAGAGCCAACCATATCCCCTCAAAGACAAGCACACAAAAGCTAAGGAAAATAACTACTTGAACTAGGAGGAAACAAGGATAGAGAGGAGAAAATAAATTTCACCTTGTTCTCCCATATGATGTCAATCCCCGCTCCAATTCGTTGAAGAGCTCATGATCTTTTACTGGAACTAGCTTGTAAGATATATACTAAAACAAGGGTTGCAACGAAAGTAGTTATGCAACCCATAGCATGTGCATATTATATGTCATATTCAAAGTAAGCATAGTGATGAACATAAATTGAAGAAAAAATCTAAGGGAAAACAAACTATTTTATTATCAGCAAGTGGAAAAGGTAAGTTGCAACCTTGTCCAGCCTTTAGGCACCGTCTTGAAGCCAATTGTCTGGGTTCCTCTGGGAATACTCAAGCATCAACTCAACCAATGTAATCTTCCTTGAATGACTCATATAGAGATAAGGAGACACTCTATACTCATATAACATGCGAAAGAAGTGTTGAAAAGGTGTTTCCAGACTACAGGGGATGTTGCTCAAAGAATTATAGGGAAGGGAGGCTTGCTAGATGTTGGTAACATAACTTTGCATAAAAGGACTTGTTATCTTATTATCCCTCTATGGATGTTTTATATTTTCCCAAAGAGTTTTGGGGAGTTGAATTCTTTTGAGTAAGGGAAAGGGTTGTTGGGAAACGAGCCCAACCAAAAAACCCGCCCGAAAACACAAAATTATTTTATTTTTCAAAAATTTTGAGGGCATCTGCGGGTTGCAGTGTGGAAATTCATGGATGTCCATGTGTTGCACTAGGAAAACCCATGGATATGCTCTTAGGGAATGTTTCTTAAATGATTTTTTGAGAGGTTTTTTAGGGAAAAATCTAGCAAGCGTTGGGAAAAGGGTTAGGCCATGGCACAAATGCATAGGTGTGCCATTTTGTGCTATAACACTAGGTGGTAAAATAACTGGAAAGGTAGCATATAAGTTATATAGAAAAATAACAGTCTTAATTGAAATATACATGATAACTACACCCATTCCATCAAATCAATTCATTTGAGCTATGAGGAAAAAGATTTGAAGCAAGACTCGTATGACAAAAATTAGATTGGTGGTCCAAAAAAAAGGGATTTAAATGATCTCATTCATATAATATCATAAGATTCCTAGGAGAAACATACTTGAGACCTCGTTCTTATACAAAATTCAGAAATAAAAAAAGTTATGAATTCTTGGAATATCTCTCTACGAGAGTCTTTAAAATAATATTACACATAGATTGTTTAAGTTTGAATAAAATGTTTGCCTAAAGCAAAACATAATATTCCTAATAGTTAAATGATAAAAGTAATGTTTTAGTCCTGATTGACTGAGATGGGGCTCCCATGGACCAAATGTAATAGCATACCTAGAAGATGAAAAGAAAAGCAATCAAGGATCGTCTTTATCAGTAAAGAGTAAACTAATAAGGTTGGATGATCATCAATTGAGGAGAGAGAAGGGAAATGATTTGAAAAGAGTGTAGTCACAAAAATGAAAGTAAAATGATGGATGTATATCCTCTTTCTCTTTGTTGATCCTTCATATATATAATTGGAACTTGATAACTTTTGGTTCAACTACTTCTTGGATCAACTATCTACTTCAACGAACTGTTGAGACACTCTTCGATATACTCTTTTAATGGTAGGATTGTTATGTTCAGCTTCACCCAGACCCAAAATATCTTATCTTGCATTGCTTTGAACTCGGGGTGTAATTCTTGAATTGATGACAGGTGGTCTTCATTATCACTCACAAAATTAACTAACCATCGTTTAATCTGATCCTCTGAGAAGTTAGTGAGATTATCAAACTCACCAACCCACGAAGTTTTGAGTATGTTTAGTTTTGTTTCCAATTGCTCATTGGTTAATAACTTAGATTATTTAACCAATTGTGGGTCCTCAAGTTTCTTAACTATTTCGAATGACTTGGAAAATAAATCACTTATTTTTCCATCAACTTTTTCACAATTTGAAATTAATTCCCGCAAGATTTCTATTCTTTCCAACCATTCAACATTTACTTGCTTTATTCTATTATCTGAGGGAAAGCCTTGTTGTTTCCTAGTGAAGTCACTCATAATTGTCACTCATTCCACAATGTACTTATAGCATTTTTATAGAAAAACTCATCATTTTCTAAATCATGTTGTAGATATTCCATAAAAGAAGTAATTCTTTGTGTCAAATTCCTCAAGATAGCACCGACTTTCCATGCCTCTAATATGATATTGAGCCATTTATCTATGTTTTTTGCAACATACATCCTTATGCCACTTAAAAACTTGACATGTTTTCTGATTTTAGATGTAGTTTCTGGTGTATCTTGTGGAACTGGATCTAGAGCAATGATGGGTAGCGATTCAACAAATAATAATTTAGGACTGAGGGTATCCTCCAATTCACTTATTCTCCTTTTCAATTTAACATTTTTGAGCTCTTTTTTAAAAATGGAATGAGATAGAGCATCTCCAGTAGTTAAGTGCAACTTAATAATTCCATAGGATTTGGCACCATAGACATATACCTTTGAATTATGTCTTCTAGTAGCCTTTTTATTTTTAACATGAAATCTTTCAATTTGCAATTTATTTTCCTCTTTATTGTACTTGGTATTGTGTAAGGTCAATGATTATTCTTCAAACAAAGTTGGTTCCTCTCGAGAAAATTCTTATGCTATTTATTGGTTCTCTGCAATCTGTAATGCAACCTAGTCAAGTGCGTTGTTACCATCAACCTCCATGTCAAAAACATCATTCATTGGGTCCTCAAAACTATGAGTACTCTTGTTTTTGGTAATCCTTTTTCTTTGATTCTATGTACAGTGTGTGGTTTCTCAATATTTAAATGAGGGGGGTCATCTTCATCACCTCCTCCTGCACACCATTCATTACTCTCTCCTTTACCCATATTAGGATCTTGGCCTCATTGAGCAAAGGAGGAGCTCTTGTGTGGGAGGGATGTAGAGCCAATGTGAGCGCTAGTCTATGTTCCACCTATTTTCTTTGATTTGATATATTGATTCTCCCTCTTGGATTCTATATTTTTGACTTGGGTATTTGAACTGACTTGTGTAACCAAGTCATCATCACATATATGTTCATCTTTTATGAAAAATTATTTACTTGTATTTGGATCATTGACATCATCTTCATCCACATTCTCTATTATTATTGTGAAAATAGTGTTGTAACCAACTGAATATAAGTGAGAAGAAAATATTCCTTGAGGGTCAAAACCCTTGCAAGCTTCAACTTCATTCAAATTGAACAAATTTAATAATTCGGAAATTTTGGTCGAATGGGTTAATCCCTTGACTGAAATGTCGACAACATGGAAAGGTAAGGAAATGAACTGTCATTTCTTCTTTTAATAAAAGAAGGAAGACCATGACCTATACTTCCTACACACTTAAGTGACAAAATACATATCACTAAAAAAACTAGGAAGAAGGAATGGTATTCCTTCAAACCCATATAGTCTTATGTAAGTAGATTTATCTTTATAGAAAAAAATTCCTTTTCCTTCAAGAAAATCTAAAGCTTCATGTGAAACTCTTGCCAATACTGTTTCAGTACAGATGTATTGAAACTCTCTGAAAAAATTGTCTTGAACTCATTTTCAACATAAACATTACCCCTTGAGGGTAATCCTTCAAATACATTACAATATGTGATGACCAATACCAAATAGGAGATCATGAAAAACCTCTTTGTCTCCATATAGTTGGAAAGTTGATAAGAGATCTCATTTGAGATAATCTTGGACCATTCAAATATCACTTCCTTTCAAAAGGAGAAATATAGCACATATAATACATACCTTGGAATATGGGATGTGGATTCTCATCCCATCGGTTGTAAGAAACTACAAGAGAAATCACAATATGAATCAAATAGTATATGAATATCAACTTGAGTAGTATCAACTATCATTGTAGAAAATGATGCTAGGAAATCCTTTAACAAGTTCATACCACCGCCTTGTGAATCTAGAAAGGAATCAAATTCCATAAGTTGAAGGAATTTGTTTGGGGTAGGAAGTCGAAGAATTATTCTGAATATATTTGGAGTCAGTAGAAAAAGGTTCTTTCCTTCTGCAAGAAATGGAGCCAACCTGTTCTTTGAGTTGAATTTACTTGCACAGAAAAAATTAGTTTCTCTAAAGTCGAAATCTTCAGGTATGCAACCAATCTTTACTAGACTAGTTTTCCAAATCTTACTAGTAAGCTTGCTCATGGGGGAGACTTGAATACCATTGATATGTAGTCAACCAATGAGAATATGTGTTCTAACGAGCGAGATAATTGGTGGTTCCTCCACAGAATGGTTCATTTATTTTTCTATTTTCCATATTTCCCACTTCTTTCAATATGCTTTGATATACATGAAGGTTAACGATATGGGTTACGAAGCTTAAACTGTTTAAAGGATAAATTCATAAATAATCCATAATGATATATCCTTTCAATATGTACAATTTCTTTAGGAACACACGCGGACCATAAATAGAAATTATCCTTGATAAGAAAGTTCTCTATTGGAAATCGAGATAATTAATCCTCCTTTATTGTTGGGAACCATCTTTTTCCTTGTGAGTCGGAACCTTATTAATGAACCATAATTTCCTCGAAAATGATGAATTGTTGTCCAGTGTGAAAATACACTAAGTATGGGACTCGTGGTGTATGAAAGGGATGGAGAGATAATTCTTGCGAAAATAGATTCATGCGGAAAAATGGGTTAATGTAAAGTTCTTCGCATGAGATGTGACTCAAAATTGACTAAGTATAGGACACTGCAATAAATAAGAAGAGAGGTACAAGTAATGTGGAGAAAAAGGTGATGTGTAGAGATAGGATAATGCACGGTTGGTAGAAGTTGAAAAATAACTAAGTATGGAGTATTGTGGAAGATAGGAGTGCAGGATGTTAGAAAAATGACTAAGTGTTGAGGATTTATCAAATCATGTATGAACATGTGCCCTTGGTTATTGTTTTAAACATGTGATGGAGTAGCTTGGATGATGAGTTTAGATGGATGACCAAGTTGGGAAATATTTGGTATTATAATTGTGAACCTATAAATTGAGTGTTTACATGGTTCATGATATACCAAGAGCTACCCACCAAAATTAGATTCACAAAATATAGATTTATAGACTACATGTTCCCACAATATTTGGGGGTCAAAAAAGCTTAAGTACTTATTTTGAGAGTTCCCTTTTGTTACAATGTGTTGAAAATGCATCCATAACAAATTCATCCTCCTCTGTCAAGGATTCATTCATTGGCAAGCTTCCTTGATTGGTGAGCACAAGGCATTAGTGTCAAGCCATTACTCTATTCCCTCGTATTGTGTAAGGGTCATGCCTTGTGTATGCTCTATGGTTTATAGGTTGTAAATGTGTCTTTAAGAATGTGGTTTGATCTCTTTAGTCATTTAAAAAGACTGCTTGGATAAAATTAACCTTGTTGTTTGCAACAATGAGGTAGATGAGCTTTTCTTTATATTTGTATCTTTACTTTTTTATATAACATATGAAGTAGATTTTAGAAACAATTTATATTTATACATTATAGGCTATCAAAATGGCGAGGATAAATATTGTTGAAAGTGAAAAAATTTGTACGGAGTCGAGTAGTCACTTTGTTGACATATGGCACAACCCCATAAGTACATGTCATGGTCACTTTGTTGACAAATGGCACAACCCCATAAGTGCATGTCATAACACAGAGTATACATATAGAGTCCAGCTATAGAAGTTGTCAACATCATTGTTACATATTGGACAACACATTTTGACATCTCTATGTACTCTCACTTAAATTGCACACTCCTTTTTACTTCGCCAAATTATATTTTATAAAATTATAAGTTATTACATTTAAAGAAGGTGGATTCTACTACCCAATATGATGAGATAATGTAATGCTGATAAGTTAAAATAAAAGAAGTTTGAAAATCCATAATATTAAAAAATTAGACAATATCAATAAAATATTATAAATTCATATTTACCTACTTTATAATATGTAGTAACTATGTACATTAGTAACTATATATTACATGTAATATGTAGTAACTATGTACATTAGTAACTATATATTACATGTAATATGCACATTAGTAACTATATATTACATGTAATATGTAGTAACTATGTACATTAGTAACTATATATTACATGTAATATGTAGTAACTATGTACATTAGTAACTATATATTACATGTAATATGCACATTAGTAACTACATATTAAATGTAATATTTTAAAGGAGTAGGAAGTTGGTTCTCAAATTTTTTTAATCTTTTTTATTGTTTAATAAATTTGAGATTAAAAGGAATATTAAATTTTTTATAATTTTTTATTAAAATAAATCAATACAAATTTATCAAAATAAATAAAATGAGATATATTCGAAGAAAAAAAAAATTACGTATATTTAAACAACACAAATAAGAGAAAAACATAATATTCTTGTCATAAATATATATATATATAGACTTCATACATTTATGCAAAGGACAAAAAATTAATGATGTTTTTATCAATTCCACTTTCTCTCCATACAAGTACATTCAACGAATATAATGGTAAAAGGTGTAACAATTAATTAATTAATTAATTAATTATATATATATATATATATATATATAAATAATTATATAAGGTGAAATTTTATAATTGAGAGGTTAAATTGTAATTGAAGATATTATACAGTTTTAAGTATAAGATTAAGATTAAATATTACTTTCGGATTAGGTGACAGGGGAGTGAAAATCATTGGTTGATATGACCAGAAACGAAGGGGAGGATCGAGTGGATATTCACATCTCCAACTCTAGAGCATATGGCAATAATATCGAGGGCGGCCCTTCACATCACACATGTACGCGAGACCCCACTATAAACCAGTCTGCCAACATTAACGAGCCTAATGTAGATACATGGGAGTCTGACCCTCACCTATTCTACTGACCATTAATCAAAATGCCACCTACTCGGGCTCAAAACCTCGCTCAGCCAGTTGGCATGGTAGGAGGACAAAGGTAAGTATGCATGGAATATGCTAAGCACATGGTCTCAAGGACATTTGGTACTAGTTCAGTTTAATCATGCACTTGAGAAGGCATGGAGAACGGATGCAACAGTTAAAGAACAGATTCAATGAGATCTCTGAGCTCAACATAATGATTACTAAGGAAGGTGACAAGGTTAAGGTCCTTGACAGTCTTGGATCTTCAGACATTTCACACAACAGTCACAAGGAATCTCTTGCTTGAGCTACTCTGAACAACAAGCAACATTGTGTTTGGTCCACCAACCCAAGGAGAATTGCGGTGCAACTCTGGTTCACTCAGCTAACAATAAAGGAAATGACTCCTCGAAGAGGATACAGAAGGGGTATCTTCAAGGTGGAGGTTCTCCCTCAAACACTTCCTCTAGTCGTAGTGAAGAAAGGACTCCTTCCACCAAAGTTCAATGGGATGCACACGTAGCGGCGTTCTCTTTCTAGACCACCATCCCTCAGCCCACTCAGGAGAAAATAAAAGAGGTTGAGGCCGACATTCGAACATAACACAGGCTAACTCCAACGCAGGAGGTGGATGAAGGAATAATCAATTGGGTGCCAGATATTGGAAGCTCTCGTGGTCATGAGTCAACATATTGGTGTACAATTGAACTATGTTGGCACTTGAAGATGCTCCTAGGAAAAATGCGTCAAACCAAGGAAGAGGTTCAGAGCACTATCCACCTCCAGCTCGATTAATTCCACCTCCTTCTGCATGAAGTCTTGCCACGTCTTCCACCCCCTTGTTCAGCAGTAACAACACAAATAAAGAGGCAGGCAACTACAACTCCTTCTCAGGAGCTGTAGTATATCCAAATAAATAATCCAAAATGATATCCTTTCAATATGTACAATTTATTTAGGAACACACGCAAACCATAAATAGAAATGATCCTTGATAAGAAAGTGCTCTATTGGAAATCAAGACAATTAATCATCCTTTACTGTTGGCAACCATATTTTTCCTTGTGTGTCGAACCTTATTAATGAACCATAATTTCCTTGAAAATGATGAATTGTTGTCTAGTGTGAAAATACACTAAGTATGGGACTCATGGTGTATGAAAGGGATGGAAAGATAATTCTTGCGAAAATAGATTCATGTGGAGAAATGGGTTAATGTAAAGTTCTTTGCATGAGATGTGACTCAAAATCAACTAAGTATAGGACATTGCAATAGATAAGAAGAGATGTACAAGTAATGTGGAGAAAAAGGTGATGTGGAGAGATATGATAATGCACGGGTGGCGGAAGTTCAAAAATAACTAAGGGAGTATTGCGGAAGATGGGAGTGCAAGATGTTAGAAAAACAACTAAGTGTTGGGGCTTTATCAAATCATGTATGAACATGTGCCCTTGGTTACTGTTTTACACATGTGATGGAGTAGTTTGGATGGTGAGTTTAGATGGATCACCAAGTTGGGAAATGTTTGGTATTATAAATTTGAACCTATAAATTGAGTGTTTACAGGTTCATGATATACCAAGAGCTACCCACCAAACTTAGATTCACAAAATATAGATTTATAGACTACATGTTCCCACAATATCTGGGGGTCATAAAAACTGAAGTACTTATTTTGAGAGTTCCCTTTTGCTACAATGTGTTGAAAATGCATCCATGACAAATTCATCCTCCTCTGTCAAGTATTCATTCATTGGCAAGCTTCCTTACATACATGAATCAAGGAAGCTTGCCTCTATTCCCTCATATTGTGTAAGGGTCATGCCTTGTGTATGCTCTATGGTTTATAAGTTGTAAAATGTGTCTTTAGGAATGTGGTTTGGTCTCTTTAGTCGTTTAAAAAGATTTCTTGGATAAAATTAATCATGTTGTTTGCAACAATGAGGTAGATGAGCTTTTCTTTATGTTTGTATCTCTACTTTTTTATATAACATATGAAGTAGATTTTAGAAACATTTTAATATTTATACATTATAGGCTATCAAAATGGCGAGGATAAATATTGTTGAAAGTACATGTCATACATGTCATAGTCACTTTGTTGACAAATGACACAACCTCATAAGTACATGTCATAACACATAGTATACATATAAAGTCCAGCTATAGAAGTTGTCAACATCATTGTCACATATTGGACACCACCTTTTGACATCTCTATGTACTCTCACTTAAATTCTACTCCTTTTTACTTCGCCAAATTATATTTTATAAAATTATGAGTTATTACATTTAAAGAAGGTGGATTCTACTACCCAATATTATGATGAGGTAATGTAATGTTAATAAGTTAAAATAAAAGAAGTTTAAAAGTTTATAATATTAAAAAATTAAACAATATTAATAAAATATAATATATAAAAATAAAAATAAAAATCTTAATAATAAAATATTATAAATTTATATTTACCTATTTTCTTTTCTTTTAAAGTAGTAAGAAGTTGGTTCTCAATTTTTTGAATTGCTTAATAAATTTTAAATTAAAATAAATATTAAATCTTTCATAAAAATTTGAAATAAATAAATACAAATTTTTTAAAATAAATAAATAAAATGATGTATATTCACCCAAGAAAAACTTATATTTAAACAACACAAATAAGACAAAAACATAATATTCTTCTCATAAATAAATATATATACTTCATAAATGATGTTTTTATAATTCCATTTGTACATTTGGTAAAAGGTGTAACAATTAATTAATTATATATATATATATATATATATATATATA
>ML805849.1:0-13563 GCA_009831015.1 Picea engelmannii
GGGTGGTGCTAGGGAGACGTATGTCTCTTTCTCTGCAAGTGGGTGCTTGTAGAATCTGAAGGTTGGTGCCTTCACTCAGTTGGTGCTGAAGTAAAAAGGAAGTCCGTGCTTCCACCCAGTGGGTGCTGGGATTCTGTGGGAGTTGGTGCTCTCAGCCAGTTGGTGCTGGCAATGAGAGGTTGTAGCCTCTATGAGTTGGTGCTCATAAAAGATGAGATGTAACGCATTTGGAGCTTGCTTAATATCTTAAGAAGACGAGGTTTTTTCCCTGGTTGGGTTTCCTCTTGAAAAATTTGTGTCTCATACTTGTGAGTGAATGTTGTGTGTGATTGCTATTCTTTATGTTATCTGCTTTATGTTTATAACTCTGAATTTCACAGTAAAGACTCATTGCCACTAAGATCAATGATTCAAAGTTAAAAACAAGAGAAATTATTAATAATCTACACTAACTGATTCACCCCCCCCCCCTCTCAGTTAGTTCATACCTGTAACATATTATATCCTCAAGTGTATCCATATTTAGATATTTGTTTTAAAAACTTGAATATATTCTCAAGAGGATCTATATTTAGATATTTGTTGTAACCATTTGAGAATATCTTATCCTCAAGTGGATCTATATTCAGATATTTATTGTAACCATTTGAGAATATCTTATCCTCAAGTGGATCTATATTCAAATATTTATTTCAAGCAAGCTTATGTATAAAAGAGAGTGCCATCTCCATTCCAAAGGGGAGGACTCTTAGAGAACAAGTCCAAAATATGATGGCATAGAATAAAATTTCTTGAGATCTTGTTCCAATACTAGTTTTCATAGTTTCTTGGTGGTGTGTGATTTGGTTTGAGTTATGTTGATGTAGTTTCAATTCAGTGTCATGTTCTGGGAGGCAGAGCTCACTCCATTAGAGAGGAGCATTGTACATTTTGGTAATCTTTCATTTTATGAGTGTGCTCATTTATTTCTGCATCTTGAATTCCTTTATAGTTAATTCCCTTTTATTAATTTATGGATTATGCAAGTGTGTTTCATTTGTGCAATGTCATTTCAATTTGTATATTAATGATATAATTTATTTCTTGTGTAGATGCATATTAGAAAACTAATGCAAGTTATAAATTTGTAGCATGCACATACACTGCGTGACATCTCACAAGTGCATTGGAAACCTTGGTTGATAAGTTAAATGCACAAGTGTTCCTAGATAAATATCAAACATATAGAAACACTATCAAGATTTCTACATGTGTATCATTTCTTATCTGTTTGGACAACCCATGGTTGGATGCTGGTGTAATTTTAGCTATTTAATAAAACTTCCTTCTTCACCATCAACCTTTTGTTTGTATGTTGGGTTTACCATGTTATCCTAGGGTTGCGTTGAGGGGAGGATTTTTTTATTTTTTTTTATTTTTATTTTTTTTATATCTTGGTTGATCAATTGTCTAAGTATGAACATTTTATTCCAATGAATATTGTTTCCAAAGCCTTGGAGGTTGTCAAATTGTTATGCGACATATATATAATTTGCATGGGCTTCTGAAGAATATCATCAGTTGTGACCCAATATTTATCATCAACTTTTTGAGGGATCTATTTTGACTTGTTGTTACCATCTTAACACCAATTATTAACTATCATCCATATGGATAGCCAAATGTCTAGAGAGGCAGTTGAACAATGTTGTAGGACAATAAGCTTCTCGGTCAAAATGGTTTTGCTTTGGAAGAAATTGGTAAAATAAAACATATTGCACGTCCATTGGAATGCCACCATATAAGGCCCTCTTTTATTGATTGATTTAATCATTTAAGAAACTAAAGTGCAAACTATTAGTGATTTTTTTTAGGATTCCAACAGACGTTGAAGCAACATCTCAAGAATAATCTCAAAGTAGACCAAGATAGGTTGAAATACTAGTAGGACCAACACCACAATGATTGTGAATTTGACGTGGAAGATCGAGTCTTATTGAGAAGAAGTCTCTAAAAGGTAAAGCAGTGGATAAACTTGGACCTAAATATTGTGGGCCTTATAAGGTTCTAACAAAGGTGGGACGAGTTGCATTCACTCTTGAACTTTTAACAAAGTCACAAATTTCAAATATATTACCTCCTTCAGATGATGAAGAACATGTTCTTCTAATTGCAATGCACATTTTGGAAACTCAAGCAAAGAAGTTGAGGACCAAGGTACTATTAGTATACCTCATTTGGTGGAAGCATTTTCAATTAGAGGATGCCTGATGAGAAAGCTATGAAACACTGGAACATCCAAAACACCAATTTATTTGTGATAAATAAATTCAAGGAGGGGGGATTGTTACAATATTTAGAAATAAATTTCCTTATCATTAATATAACTATGTGGGAGAATTTTATTCATTTATTTTCTTAGCATAAAGAGTTACTAATGCATGCTCACATTAATGTCTTGGTGGTCTTGGATTGATAACTATCACATTTATTTTGATTAAATCCTATGAGGTTTATCATAAAATCCAATTTACCACCATACACGTAGAAGGACATGAATTTGATTGATGGAAAATGAAGGAATGTGAATGGGATCAAAGTTACGAACATAAAATAACTACTCTGTAACCCTAAAAAATATGAAGCAACAAGGCACCATACTCCTACTACTCCAAAGAGTTTTTGAAATAGTTTACTTGTAGAAAATATTTCTCCCTATTGTTATATATATATATATGAATCAAAAGAATGAATTTAAGGTTGTTCAAGCTAAGTACATTGGAAGAAGCATTCAACACAAAGGCATATTCAAATGTGGTAAGAAGTACATGAACTAAGTATTCAACTTCAAGGATTTATCTCCCTACTAAGGACATATATGGATTTAAATGTATATGAATGGGATTAAATATATATGTAACAAGTGTAGCAAAGATGCTTATACTGCCTCATAATTATATTAGTGAGTTTATTTATCATGTTATGAAAATATATTTTTTTGAAAGCGAAAAGATAAATGTATTTCAAATAGGAATGAGATGAAATGGAAAATGATAGAAAGTAAGTGTGGAACCACGTCTATCTGTATGGTACATTAGACTATATGAGTAAGTTGGGTGTGGAGAAGTTTGAGGAATACTAGAAATGGAGATGCACCACAAACACATATATGCAGACTGTTGAATTGAATTCTTTACCGATGGGTTGCATTTTTGTTATAGTCTGATTTTTGTATTTGATTTCATTTTTTTTTTGTTTGTTTGTTGTGTTTGTTTTTTGTTTTTTTGAGCATTTTGAAAAATTCATAACAAAATAAATAGATATCAATGATTTTTGTATTTGATTTATTTTTTTTGGTTTGTTTGTTGTGTTTGTTTTTTGTTTTTTTTTAGCATTTTGAAAAATTCATAACAAAATAAATAGATATTAATGGGTTGGCAGGTACTATATCCGTTTTCATTTTTTCTGAAGCATTTTGGAAAATTCATAACAAAATAAATAGATATCAATGAAAGTGTGTTAACACATTAAATTTGGATTTTACCAAGAAAGATGATTTAATCTTATTATTCAATTAAAAAGGGTGATTATATTTATTAAATAAATCTAATGATTTTTTTAATATTTTCCAAATTAGAGCAACAAAATCTACCTATGCAGCCGGGAGCAAGAGATACGCGTTGGACGTTGTTGTCGCCATCGATAACTCCCGACGGCCGAGTAATTAATTACAAGATGGAGAAAGTACGTCTGATGTTAGGCAGCATAAGCTCTTGTCATGGCTGGGGCAGTCAGTGGCACATTCCGTAAGCATCAAGATATAATATTAATTTTTTTATTTATTGTAAACTTTGAACTCCGCAAAGGCTACAATAAGAGATGAAACTTATTAGCCAATGAAACGCTGTAAAATTATTTTTTTAAATTATATTGAAAAATAAATGTTTTCCTTTCCTATGTTCAATATTAGAATTGCCCAAAATAATTTAAGTCAACGCTCAACAATTATAATTCAACTAAAATCAAATGTTATATACTACCTCTCGGCAGTATAATAAGGGTAGGACTAATAAGATACCCACATGTGGAGTGAGTGAGAATATGCACATATAGAGCTCAATATAAGTATTATTGTACACATGGACTTATGGTTTGGATATATGGATATATTTGGGTTATTTAGGAGATTTTCTCCCCATGCATAAGGGTTATTCTGTAACTCATATTTATTATCAAAATTTTAGTCAAAGACAGTGTATTCGTCTTCCGTTTTTGTCGGCTTGAGTCAATAAATTAGTCAAGTTGAGAATTCAATTGGTTGTCAAATTTGTAATTGGGGGAAGTGTTTATCAAGAATAATGATCATATCAAGTACAATAATTAATCATGTTGGGAGAAAAATAGTTTTATTATTATTGAATTCTTTATCATGTTAGTTAGCATCATAAGGACATAGCATATCATCACTCTAGGACCAATCATGACTTCCATAACATATCGACTACATGTTCTAATGGTCAAAATATATCATAAGGATGACTTGCCCAAATGGTAGATGGAGGCGACATCCTTTTAGTCAATTGAAATTCCACTTCATAATTTGAAAATATTGACGCCCACTTAATTCCAACATTTCACAAACCATTTGTTGACTCTCGCTTGTTTTATTTCACCAACCATTTGAAGCTTTTCATTTCTTCTATGAACACTATTCATTTCTATCTCCTATGTACATTCAAAGTGTATAGACTTTTTCAAGTACAAGTCACAACCGAATACTTCACTTTTTTCCGAGAAAAAAAACATATCTTCTATTCTAGAAAAAACAAGGTACAATCCAAAGGTGCAAAAGTGCAAACAAAATAACAAGAAGTCACTAGTACATGGTTATGATTAGATCTGCCTTAAAGGCACCCATAAATTTGTTTCCTAATAACATCCTCCAAGAAAGGTTCATGAACCAACAACCGCGAAGACTTTGAGTCAAAGCATGTATCTAAATCTCAATTGGGCCCGAGAAAAAAGAGTAAACAAACATTACATATCAATAAAATTTCCTTCCCTTTTGGAGAGCAATACCCCATCATAGAATTCCTCCACAACTAACATATTTTCATTCAAAGATAAAACTTATTTGGATAGAGTGTCCGCAGAAGAATTAAGTTTTATGTATATATGCATAAATTTGATTTGACTAAAAAGAATAGAAATAGATTTCAAGCATTGTCCAATTTGTAAGAGATCCAAATTGTCTAAATGTAATGTCTCCAACATCTAGTCTATGCATAACTTGGAATCACCATTTTTTATAGTAAAGTTTAGAAGAGAAAACAAAGCATTGAGTTCACCAGTATTATTGGTCCCCAACTCCAAATTGGCTCTACCTATTATATAATGTGATTTTGATAAATGTAGTATCTAAATACTTCACATTTATTTCTTATCCTATATCTTTAATGTGTATGTTGCAATAACATCACCATTGTATTTAACTCATTCATTACATAACTATCCTCCAACGGTAGTGCACAAATCAATCATATTATTTGAAATTAGAAATACACATATAATCCATAATTTTTATTATTTATTTAATTTTACAAAATCATATTTCCATATTAATATTATACTTTCATTAGAACATAAACAAAATATTATACAATAACTCAAAGTATTATTAAAAAAAAACGTATAATGTCATATACCATTCAAAGAGAATTTTCCTCCATATACATTATTGTTATATACAAAAATAAATTAACTTAATGCTCTTTACAAAATATTTAAAAAAAAATGAATTAATTATTAAAAACAATTAAATATTTTTTTCTAAAAATAACCTATTAAATTTTTTATTTTCTAAATACATCATTGTTATTTACAAAAATTAAATTAACTACACTCATGTTAGCATATCGATCTTACAAAAAGGAGAGGGTATCAAAGTGTGAACAATCTAAGAATTGTCAACTTTTGTAAAGAACTTTATTCTCAACCATAGTCATGGTCCAAGACTCAACTCCGTGCTTACTTAACTCTCGGAATAACTTTACTCAATAGAGTCTTTATGTGGGGAAATTGGATGTTAGTTCAACAATTTATCCACATAAATTGGATGTGGGTGTTGTTTCAAACATTTTGTTGACATAGTTTATTAACATGATGGTTTTGGTATCATATTGTGATGAAATTGGATTTTGGTTAACATTTTATTGACATAATTCATAAACAAAATGATTTTTATATCATATTATTAATATATATATATATTAAAGAAGGAATAATATAATGTGTCTTTATAGCATGAAAGCTACATACATTGCACACAAAATTATTTGGGGTTGAATGCATTATATTTTTATTTTTAATTATCATATATTAACCAAAATGGCCAAAGGACATAGTTCTACATAATGTGATGTAAATATAGTTTTTCTTATGGTTCTTTTGCATGTTGGTTATATGCTTACTAGGTAAAGTATAATTTATATCAATTATGTTAATGATTTACAATTAATTGTAATATCTTTTTTACATGTTTTAAAATTTATCTATTTATATATTAATTATTAGTATGTAAAAAAGTATATTCTTATTAAGTTATTTATCAATTTTTTAAAGATTTTCCTTGTGTTGATTTTCAATAATAATATATTTGATCATAATATCAATACATATATTTAGCCTATGTACACAATAATAGAATAATAAAAATTGTTCTTCTTTTCTCTGCATTTTTGCTTGTGGAATGTAAAGAATCTTACTTCTCTTTCACCCCATGGTCGAGTTCTCGCATTGTCACATCAAGTGTAGAGTGCAGAAATTAGATTCATAGTTCTTCCCTTATCTATATTTTTGCATTCCACATACAGAATGTAGATATTCTTGCTACTTTTTCTTCCCATGGTCGAGTTCCCACACTCTTGCATCATTGCCTCTAGTGAGGAGTTCCACTTTCTTCATTTTACATGTAGAATGTGGAATGCAGTTTGGTTTCTCTTTGTCTTTCTCTACATTGTTGCATCATTGCCTTAAACGATGTGGTAGTGTCCTTATCACAACATTCGGGGGATGAAGATTCATATCTTATTAGGCAATAAAACATTACAAAAAAAATTAAATGGTCTTATTGTTTTCATAATCTATTAGCTCAATTAGTTTTTTTTCCAGCTATGTTTGATAATTGAATTTGTGGAGTAGATAAGTGGTATGATAGATACTTGAAAATATATTTTTGAACAATGTGAATCCGGTTTAAATGACAAGGCTAGGGCCCTTCTATGTGTTATGTATAAAAAAGTAAAACCTAACATGGAGATTTGGTAAGAGATTATTAGAGGTTATTTTTTCTTATGTCAAGAGATCTAATCTATATGGCCATTATCAAAATGCTAGAAACCATATGCAACATGTAATTTTTTCTCATCGCATGTAGCCTTCTATAATTTATATTGATCTCAATGCCCATAAATATTATTGTGTACCTAAACACAACATCTTTAGTATGTAGTAGACTCTATTAACATAGAAACCATCCTTGATGATATAGTCTTCCACAACAAGTTCCACTTTATATGACACACCTTTAAACTAAATAGGTTTATTCCTACAACATCGATGAGAAATCATTCAAAAGTATCTAGATGGAGGCCCAAATGCTCAACTTGTTTCTTATAAAGAAAGTTCAATATACTATGAGAATCAACCATAATAAGGACCCTTTGTTTTTTAATGTGGGTATAAAATTCAAAGTTATCCTATATATCCAACATAATAATTACAGGAAGAGAGACCAAGGGTTCTCTAATTTGTATAGGTGGATAGGATTTGTCTTGTAGAATCGAGTCATTATCATTTAAGAAGGTGATGCATGAGCATCCCTAGCTAAGAAAGCTATCCTGCATGCATTTGAATTCATAAATAAGTGTGGAAGACTTAGAAATACTTCATGTTCAAATTTCAGGACTTGAGCATGCCTACGTTTCCTTAGGTGTGCATTTTTAAAACTCTTAACATGCATTTTCTTGAATTGTGGAAATAAGGGTAATTTTGTTTTCAAGTATTAGGCATTGATTCATGGAACAAGATGAAAAGCACTTATAGATAATTGAGTGAAGAACTTAGAGAAACTTACAAAACTTGATTTGTATCCCTAAGATGGCCTCGGTGTGCATTTTTATGATGATGGTGTGCATTTCATGGAAAATGTCAATGTAGTGTCAAAGGACAATTTTGAGTGAAAACTGCATGCATTTGAAGTAGAATCCATAAAATCCAAGACATGGGTTTTGTGCCTAGCATGGAAAATTACTAACTTACATTGGAAATTTAATTAAAATCATGCACGAGGAAGGTTGTGCATGCATTTTTGTAAGGCTTCTCAAAGTTTTTGCACATTGTGTTAAAATATAGCAAAATTTTATTAGTTTTGCACAACTTCAATTTTTTCAACGCAAATTGAAAATCCAAAAATGTAGAGAGGTGAGGAATGATAAAATAGATAATCTCCAATTTAACACTAAATTTGGCCAAGAAATGAACCCTAGGCATGCATTTTAGTGAACTTGGGCAATTTTGGCCAATTTCAGCCAAAATGACATAAGTTGTTGACTTGATGGATTTTGTATTAGTAAATCGAGGCGAACTTAAAAATTATGACATGGGTTTTGCTAGAAATGAAAAAATATTTGGATATAAGTCTCACTTTTTCAATATGATACCAATATGAATCTTGGTGTGCATTTTTATAAGTCCTCTCATGCATATTTGTACCCTATTTTAACCACAAAGTTAGAAGTTTTAGGAAATTAAGGCAAATTCAACATTTTAATTAAATTTTGTTGGGAACATGAACCTTTGTATTTTGAATTTGAATGGTTATGGTAGTTGAAAGGCCAAAAACCAATGAGCTCAAGCATAAATATGAATTTTGTGAATGGATAAAGGGCCCCTGGCTCTCTTTTTTGGGGGGTTTTGTAATGTTTGTTGCTTTAGGATCCAGAGACCTATGCATAGGTTTTGTGAATGTAATAAGGCCCAAGAGAATTAGCCACTAACTCGAATGAATTTGAAGAGATTGTTGGTGAAAGTCGTTGCTATATGTTTTTGTGATAATAGACTATGTGTGTGAAATGTCTATTTTAATTAATGCATTTGCGGATTTGTGGTTTGTTATGAGTGCCTTCATTGTGTGACTTTTATTTGCAGGACATAGGCACTGCATCAAGTTGTATCAAAGAAATTTGATCATGTTGTTAAGGCTCTTGAGTGGAAGATAATTCCAAAAAAATAAGAACGTTGGGTAGAATATTTCAAGAGAGAAGTAGAGGATCCCGTAGATGGTGTGGAAGTGGAAAGTTAACAAACATAGAGTTTAGAAGATAACATTAGAGATGGTGTAGTGAGGAAGAGGTCAGGTAACGCCCAAAAGACAACAAGAAGATGATGTTAATGACCATTCAATAATGATGAGTAGAAGGATGGCGATAATGGATGCCATGAAAGTAGCACAAAGAATAGGTAGTGCCCAAATAGAGGACGATGATGATGCAATAGAGGTGGAGGGTGCAATAAAAGAACCTGAAGAGCATGTTACTATGGAAGAGAGAATGGTCAGAGAAATAAGAGATATTGGAGGTAAACCTAGACTTGAAAATCTTGTTTATTTTGGAGTTTAAATACTAAGTAATTTATAGATTGGATAGGAGAAATGGAAAAGTATTTTGAATTTGAACAAATTAAAGATCATATGAGGGTTAGGTTTGCTTGTACAAGGCTGAAAATTCATGCTTCTTTATGGTGGGATAAGTTACTATTGGAAAAGGGAATATGATGGAAATGAGAGGATTCAAGCTGGAAGGTAATGGTAGCGAAGTTGAAAAGAAACTTTATGCATGTAGATTATGCTTTAAATTTGTTGAGGGGATTGTAGAATTTAAAGCAAGTGAAGATGATTGTAAAATAGTACATCAAGGAATTCTACATACTTTCTTTAAGGTATGGACAAAATGAGGAGAGTCCAAAATCCATTTCTGGGTATGTAAATGGTTTGATTTATGCCATTCAAGATGAATTTGATGTGTTAAATTTTCATTCAGTTGCAGAGGCTTATCAAACAACCTTGAGAACTAAGGAGAAATCGCAAAGAAAACAATAGGCCATGAGGAGAGGTCTAGGATTTGGGAGAGGGAAACATAGAGTAAAGGAAGAGGAATGTGAAGCAATCTTCAACACCATGGACTAGCCTGTTGGAAGAAGATTTGATGTTGATAGAGGAAGAGGGTAAACAAGAGGTAAAGGTTGAGGAGGGGAATTTGAAGGCATTTTCTTTCGATGTGGAGTGCAAGGCCATATGGAATCTGATTGTCGAGAATTGTTGAGGAAAGGAAGAAGACACGAGGGGAGAACTCATATCACTGAACCAAAACCAATAACAACAAGTGAAGTAATTTATGTGGGGTCAAAGTAAGGGGAAAATTTGACGATGAGGAAAATATTGTTGCAACCTGAGAAAGAGGTTAATAAAGAACCAAAATAGAGGAAGAAAATATTTGAAACAAAATGCAAGATAGGAGGTAAATGTTGTAATTTGGTTATTGATAGTGATAGTTTAGAAAATTTAGTGCCCACTGAGGATGTTTAGAAATCGAATTTGAATAGTACACCTCATATTGAAGAATATAGGGTGTCATGGTTACAAAATGGGAATAGGGTCAATCTGAGAGAGTAGTGCTTGATTAAATTTTATATTGGGGGTTATAGTGATAGCATTCTATGTGATGTTTTTCCCATGGATGCTTGTCACATTTTCTTGGGAGTACCATGTAGTTTTTTAGAAAAGTTATGCATGATGGGACAAGAAATATCTATTGGTTGGAAAAATATGGGAAGAAATTTAACTTTAATTTAAGTGGAGAAAGTTGGGAAACTGGTGATAAGTATAGCCTTAGCATATGTGAAGGAAGCATAGCAACAAGAACATATGAAGTAGCAGGTTGAAGAAGATGGAGAGTAGAGCATTGGTGCTACAACAACATCATTTTTGAAAGTAGAGCACATGGGAGGTTGTCATTTTCATAATTTTTTTTGTATTGGTATGTTTGCAGGAAATGTAGTAGAGAAGGTGAAGGAAGTGGTCCTGAAGAGGACAACCACAAAAGAAGGAGAGGATAACAACATCAGAGTTGACAATGAGGAGAGGCGTGCATTAGTGAAATCAAAACAACAAGCAATGGGAATGGTTCCTGAGAGGGAGGATGGGGAGATAGTAAGCACCAATGATTGGAAGTGGTGTAAATCAATAAACACCATTGAGAAGGAGCAATTTAAGGTAGTGAGAGGTGGGAAGTGAAACATTGTGGACCACAATTGTAAAGAATCAAAGAAAAGATAAAGAATGGAGTAGATGAAGAGAAGTGTGGGGTCAATAGGTTGAAGGAAATGTCATGGATATTAGTATCAAATATTAGTAAAGGAGGACGGTCAATCTATAAATTCTATGCACCTATCTTTTGAGTAAGATTCTCAAAATTTTCCAATGAGGGGAGTATGGCATAGGATCATAGGAGCATCCCTAGCTAAGTTAGTTATCTTGCTTGCATTTGAATTCATAAATAGGTGTTGAAAACTTTGACATAGGTCCAGTTCAAATTTCACGACTTGAGCATGCCTACTTTTCCCTAGTTGTGCATTTTTAAATATCTTAACATGCATTTTCTTGAATTGTGGAAATAAAGGCAATTTTGTTTTCTAGCATTAGACATTTATTCATGGCACAAGATGAAAAAGTCTTGTAGATAATTGAATGAAGAATTCATAACAACTTACATAACCTACTTTTGGTCCCCTAACATGGCCTTAATGTGCATTTTGTGATAATGGTATGCATTTCATGGAAAATGTCAAAACAATACCAAAGTGTAGTTTTGAGTGAAAAATGTGTGCATTTGGAGTCGAAACCAACAAACCCAAGACATGGGTTGTGTGCCCAGCATGGATAATTATTATATTCTATGAACGGTTTCGTTAAATCATGCATGAGGAAGGTTGTGCATGCATTATTATAAGGCCTCTCAAAGTTTTCGCACATTGTGGAAAAAGAGAGCAAAATTTTGGTAGTTTTGCACAACTACTTTTTTGGCTTGAACAAAAAATATGAAAATGTGGAGAGGTGAGGAATGAGAAAACAAACAATCTCCAATTTGAATCACTCAGCTTGGCCAAGAAATGAACCCTAAGCACGCATTTTTTAGTGAACCTGGGCAACTTTGGTAAATTTTAGTCAAAATTACATAAGTTGTTCACTTGGTAAATTTGATATATCAAATGGAGGCAAATTTAAAATTTCTGAGACACAGTTTTTGTTGAAGTGAAAAAATATTTGGACATCAAGTCTCACTTTTTGAAAAGGACGCCTACGAATTTCTTCATGTATTTTTTAAGTCCTTTCGTGCATATTTGTATTTTATTTTAACCATAGACTTAGAAAATTTGAGAAATTAATGCAAATTCAATATTTTTAATCAAATTTTGTAAACCTTGGGAACATGAAGGGTTGTATTTTGGGTTTGAATGGTTATGATAGTTGAAAGGAAAAAATCCAATGAGCTCAAGCATAAATATGAAGTTTATGAATGACAAAGGGCCTTTGGCTCTCTTTTGATTTGGGGTTTTGTAATGTTTGTTATTGTGGGCTCCAAAGACATGGGCATAGGATATGTGAATGTAGGGAGGCTTGAGAGCATTGAACACTGACTCAAATAAAGTTGAAGTGATTGTTGGTATAAAAAATTGTGATATCAAACTATGTGTGTTTGTTTTAATTAATGCATTTGCAAATTTGTTTGCTACTTTGAGTGTTTTCACTGTGTGACTTTGATTTGTAGGACATAGTCACTACATCAAAAGGAAAACATTTACAGGTAGAAATCAAAGACTTAGATTGGTGTAGATATTTTATGATTAATTATTTTTTAGTGTTACAGACATGGCCCTTAAAATTATAAGAAAGAAAGAAAAAGAAAGCTACCTTTCCATTTCATGATTTAAATATAATTATGTTTTAGTTCACTTAATTGAAGTAGTTCTTTTTAAAACAAGGGTTGCATGGCAACGCAGTCCCTGCCTAATTAGTTGGGAAATACATGTTGAACAATGAAACTTAATATAACTAAATGCACAAGTAATGAATTTGTTTGTCAAAAGATAATAATTAAAGGTTGTTTGTTATTCAAAATTTATAATAAACCTTAAGCTAAATTTCCTTTATTTGGTTTTTTAAAATCTATTTATTTAAAATTGTATTTAAATTAAAATAATAAGATATCTCTATATTGGAAAGATAATATAATCTAGATAAATACATATAATTGTGTGATGTGAATAACTTAGATTATTTCTATTATTTAAAAAAATTAAAATAACTTTATATTAGTTCTATTTTTTATTTTAATGATGAGGTATTTTTATATTCCAAAGATAAAAAGCAGGGAATATAGCAATCTATTAATGGTCAAATAGAGTTGAATTTATTTAATTAAAAAAAACTTTCCTAAAGATTATTTTTATTTTTCTTTTTTAAATAAA
>ML805849.1:24059-45470 GCA_009831015.1 Picea engelmannii
CCCCCCCCCCCCCTAAAACTTCTTACCACCTCAGGGGGGGTCCGGAATACCACCTATCACAAAAAAAAACCGCTTTTCCCAAATTTCACCCATTTTTGCCTGTTCAGCATGTCATCTTCCGAAGCTGATTCCGGGCAAGAGAAATCGAATTTTAAGAAACAGAGAGAGGTTTTTCTCCCTAACAGGATGAAGAAAAAAAACCTCTCTCATTTTTTTTTCAAGTTCCATGAGCAGGGAGAATAGAAGCCATCTTCGAGGCCCTTTTTTCCATTTTTCCATTTTTCTGTTATAGTCCTAATTTTGCGGGAGCTGTTATGGCGAGCTGGAGGCGTATTTGGTGAAACTGAAGGAGGTTTTTGTCTAGAACATGCCAATATACAATAAAATCCCTCATTTTTTCCCAGGTGTCAGCGTTGAAGAGAAACATATGTCTTTTCAAACCCCTTTTTTGCGAAAATTAGGCCCGCCTTTCATGGCGGACAGTTCTAGATTTTTGGGGATTTTTTGCTATTTTTGGCCAAGGTGGTTGAATTCGACCTCGGGAACCTGAGGAGAGTCTTGTTTATATATTTTATGGAATCAAATGTGCCAGGGAATGAGTCAAGGACCATGTTTTAAATCTTGTATCAGAGCTCACAGAGCCATCTGTATTTTTCATCAATTCAATACTACAGTCACAGCGGTTACATGATTCCTGTGTCAAATACATTGGTGAAGTGCTCCTCCTGTAAATTGTTTTCTCTGTTTCCATATGTTTTCTTTCCTTATTATCTGGAAAGAGTTTATGAGAAGAATTTGTTGAAAGACACACTCTGTTTCTGGCTGCAGATAATATTAATGTTTTCCTCTGATATTCAGTGGCATAATTTTTCATTGCTCTATTGCTAAATTGGTCATTTATTTTTCCTCCTCTTTCATTTCATTTAATTTTACCAGATACAGTAATTTGCCTACCTTGCCCTGTAAAGTTGTCTGTAGGATTTTTTTTTGACTAAATCTCAGTTTGTGACTCCATTTCCCAATGGCCCTTTTCTCCTACTCCAACCAAACCAATTAAAAAATCCAAACTCTGAACCCATTAACTAGCCTAATATCTATTCAAACAAAGCTATATCACACAGAGAGATCCCTCTTTGAGTCTTGGAGGGATAGATCCAAGACTCGAAGTGGTTTTGATGTTGCCTCTGTGACTGCCATCACAGCCTTGGGCAAATTACAGAGTGCTAACAGAATGACGACCATACTGGGGAGATTTCTCCAGTAGTACACTTCAAAGTTCCAGATCTGATCATTGATGGTGGACAATGACCAGACACAAGAAAGCTGAGATCATTCACCTGGAAACTCCAAATTAGCTCCAGACAGTGCCAACTCAAAGACTCCACTGGAGGAAGAACCTAAAGCATGACCAAGCAACCTAGAAAGATCAGGTACTCAAGCTCAACTTGCATTCAAGACATCTTTGGTTTTATCTGCAATTATGTTTTGTCTTATTCTAAGCCTGATCAAAAGTATATTGCTGAAGATTACATTGATCATATGCAAACTAATGAGCCTCAAGAGATCATATCCCCAACTATAGATTATGTACATACTCATACACCTGTGCACATCCCAGATGCACCTGTAGAAGTCCTAGTGAGACATAAGCCTCCTGCTTTATCTCCTACTCTTGCTAAAGCTCCAGATGGTTATAAGCCTCTTGCTTCACCTCCTGTACCTGCAAAAATCCTAGATAGATACACACCCCTATATTTTCCTCCAATCTTCCATGACCTTCCTGCAAATTACACCAATAATCTGCCCAGGTTTGATGGAGAGAATGCCAATATTACTGCTGAGAAACACATCCATAGGTTTGAATATTTCCTTGACCTTTATGAGGTTGAAGCTGACGATGTATATATAAGGATATTTTCCCTATATTTGCAAGGTAAAGTTAAGAATTGGTTTAAAAATCTCCCAACTGTAAGCATTAACAATTTCCATCAGTTTGTGAAAGCTTTCCTAGATCGATGGGTGATCATGAGAAATTTTTTTCTCATCCTAGAAGAGTATGACCATTTGAAAAGACAACCAGGGGAAATAGTACAACATTTTTTAGCAAGGTTCAATAAGGTATATCATGCAATTCCTATTGATATAAGGCCACCCCCAGGATCATCCCACTTGCATTTCCTAGATGCCTTCGATCCTGAGATGGCATTCCAATTAAGAGAAAGGAGCACTGCAACACTTGAAGAAATGCAGAACATTGTAGTTGATGTGGAGGCCAACTTGCTGATCAAAGGGTCAAAGGTAAAGAACAAAGAAAAGGAGCAGCTGAAGTAATTAGAAGCTAAACTGGACATTTTGGCCAGTGCCATGGAAGAGATGATGCAGAGGATCAACAGGAAAGATGAGATTGTTGTCCAAAGACATAATGTTCCATTGATTTCAGAGAAAGAAAAGGTCATTGTTCCCAAACATTTTGTATCTCACCCTTGGTACCATGGTTTGGATAATGATTCTTTCATGTATTCAATTCACAGCACAAGCAAACATGAAGTTCCATCTCAACTTACAGAGGAACAACCAGTTGATATGATGTGCATGTTTGATGACATTCCCTACTTGGATAATCTACCCAAGTGTGATCAGTATGATGATGATCATGAGGCTGAAATAGAGGTGGATTGTTCAAAGCAATCAACCACATATGATTGGGAGGAAGAAGATCATTTGCAATCCCAGCAAGACAATCAATCTGTACATGGAAATTATGACAACAATGATCAAAGTGCAGAAAATCTCAGAGTAAGTGAAAACACTTTGCCCTTATGTTTCTCATCTTTTCAATTTCTGAAAAGAAACTCTAGACCAATTGTAAATAGTGAAAACAAAAATTTCTCTGATCAATCAGTTGAAGATGCCACTGTTGATATGGAGGTTGTTCTAAACCCAGATTTACAACCCTTGACATACTTTGATTTTCAAATTCCAGATGAAAGATTAAAGCCTAAGACAAATTATGAGTTAGACCAAAATAACTCTGTACCATTATGCTTTAATTCATTTTAGTTTTTGAAAAAGAATCTTGAGTATATGCTAAAGGATAAACACACAGAAAATCAAGAAGTCTCGGTGAAACCAATGCAACAATCATTTCAATTTCTACAGGATCCAATATCTGATGTGTTGGATGACTTGGGTTGTCAAATTCATTTTCCATCATCCAACCATGGGATACAAATCTGTTATGATATCGACATGATTAGGCAAGCAACTTCATTTTCTTTTTCAACAGAGGTATCATTTCAAGACCCATCAGAAAATTTGCAGCCATGTCAGGAAGTGCATGAGGATGCAAATAGCATAGATATGGTGCCAGAGCATGTTACTCACTTGGCTGAATCTAAAAATCAAGGAACATGTCATTTCTACCTTGATCCTATAGTCACCTATATGGAGAAGTTTTTCACTACAGAGCCTCAATCTATATCTGGCATTACTTTTGTTCTTCAAGATTGTCTAGGTCTCTATTGTAAAGATCAATCATGTTTTCAGCAGTGGCCTTTACACTTTGCAGTTTTGAATCTATGGGAAAAAGGTCAATCTTCCTTTTTTAATGTTCTAAAAAGGAGTAGTCCACTGGTCTCAACAACTACTTGATTGGCTTCATTGGCATTTTTGTATTATTTTATTTAGCATGATTTTCAGCAGTATAGGGTAGGTAGGGGAGCGTGAATAAACTCAACATTCTGAGCATTTATTTTTCAACAGTGTTCATTTTGATTTGGTTTTCAGTTGCAAAGATCAAAACAGGTACAAGTTTCAGAATAATATTTTGGGATTGGCCCAATGAATAAAGCACCTGTCTGCATATTCAGAGTTCAGTGGTTCTTGACACCTCCCAAAAGAGCTTCCATCCCCAGGTGGAGCCACTGTTATGACCCTATAATTCATAGTATCATCTGGTGATTGGAAAATTTTCACTCTGGGTGTATTTTGGTTTGCAAATAATATTTGATTTCTGAAAATTAGTTTCAAGGAAAGGAAAGGAAAAGGAAAATTCATGATTTTTTATGCTGAGTGGTTTTTCCTAACCCCATAGGGACAAAATTAAGGGAAGAAGCGCACAAAACCCACAAAAATCATCTGCTGCATTCGCGCCTGGAGAATAAAGAACACGTTTAGATCGATGGTCGATCTAGCGGTGCGTAGATCAACGACTGGCAGTGGATTCCAGACCCCCTTGACTGTTCTTCTTTTAACAGTGGAGGGGGGGTCTAGAATGGTGACTAACAAGTGCGCACAGATCTACGATCATCATGAAAATGTGCAGATGGACGGTCTACAGGCGATTCCAGACCCCCTCGATTGTTCTGCCTTTAATGGTGGGGGGGGGTCCGGAATGAGGCAGTTTTCCGGCGGGCCCTATCCCAACGTGTCATCCATCCATTGCATCAGACCTCCTCCACTCCAGACCACTTACTGCTTACCACCCTTCCAACTTACCGCCATACCGACAATACCATACCGCTCCTGCTTCGTGACGTCATCCTCCATCACCCTGCTGCATCCTTCATCCACGTTGTGCCCTCACTCCTTTGTCCTTTTTTCCAGTCGACTACATCCCACTCGCTACCCATCCATGCATAAACAAATCCCAGGCTAAAAAGAATAATAAATTAATAATATTAGCAAATAAAATTAGTGTAGTTAGAATAGGTTAGACTTGTTAATAATAAATTTATCATTAATTAATTAATTAATGGTTAATAATTAAATTTGTTGTTAGTAATTAGGTTAGTTTGTTAATAAAAAATTAAAACTTAATAAACAATATAAAAAACACAAACAAACCACACATAATAATAAAAACAATATAAAACATATAAAATATAAAACAAAACAAAACAAAACATATAATAAACATAAAACAATTAAAAAGAAAACAAAAAACAAACATAAAATAATAAAACAAAAAGTAAATAAAAAATAAAACATATAAAAACAAAAAGTAAAAAAATAATACACTACCCTAAGTCTACCCCCTGTACATTCATCACATCACACCCCAAATCAAAAACAAATCAACGGACATGAAATTTTTCGGACCCCCCCTCGCCGTCCGAAGTTTAATGAGAGGGGGCGGGGGGTCTGGAATGGTTGTATTCCATTACCACCCCCTGGACACTTGTCATATCCACAGGCCAGTGGACCCCCCCCCCCCCCCCCCCCTCCCCCTAAAACCTCTTACCACCTCAGGGGGGGTCCAGAATACCACCTATCCCAAAAAAAAACCGCTTTTAAGAAATCGAGAGAGGTTTTTCTCCGCAACGGGATGAAGAACAAAAAAATCTCTCAGTTTTTGTACAGGTGCCATGAGCATGGAGAATCGAAGCCATCTTCAAGGCCCTTTTTCCAGTTTTTCATTTTTATGTTACAATCCTGATTTTGCGGGAGTTGTTACGACGAGATGGAGGCGTATTTGGAAAAACCAAAGGAGGTTTTTGTCCAGAACATGCCCATATACAATAACCTCCTTCATTTTTTCCCCAGGTGTCATCGTTGAAGAGAAACAGATGTTTTTTCGGACCCCTTTTTTGCAGAAATTAGGCTCGCCTTTCATGGCGGACAGTTCCAGATTTTTGGGGATTTCTTGCTATTTTTGGCCAAGGTGGTTGAATTCGACCTTGGGATTTTGAGGAGAGTCTTGTTTATATATTGTATGGAATCAAATGTGCCAGGGAATGAGTCAGGGACCATGTTTTAAATCTTGTATCAGAGCTCACAGAGACATTTGTATTTTTCATCGATTCAATACTACAATCGCAGCGGTTACATGATTCCTGTGTCAAATATATTGGTGAAGTGCTACTCCTGTAAATTGTTTTCTCGGTTTCCATATATTTTCTTTCCTTATTATCTGACAGAAGTTTATGAGCAAAATTTGTTGAAAGATACACTCTGTTTCTGGCTGCGGATAATATTAATGTTTTCCTCTGATATTCAGTGGCATAATTCTTCATTGCTCTGTTGTTAAATTGGTCATTTCTTTTTCCTCCTCTTTCATTTCATTTAATTTTACCAGATCTAGTAATTTTCCTACCTTTCCTTGTAAAGCTGTCTGTAGGATTTGTTTTTGACTAAATCTCAGATTGTGACTCCATTGCCCAATGGCCCTTTTCTCCTGCTCCAACCAAACCAATTAAAAAATCCAAACTCTGAACCCATTAACTAGCCTAATATCTATTCAAACAAATATATATCATACATAGAGATTCCTCTCTGAGTCTTGGAGGGCTAGATCCAAGACTCGAAGTGGTTTTGATGTTGCCTCTGTGATTGCCATCATAGCCTTGGGAAAATTACAGAGTGCTAACAGTTTCGACTCCAAATGCACACATTTTTCACTCAAAACTACACTTTGGTATTGTTTTGACATTTTCCATGAAATGCATACCATCATCACAAAATGCACATTAAGGCCATGTTAGGGGATCAAAAGTAGGTTATGTAAGTTGTTATAAATTCTTCATTCAATTATCTACAAGAATTTTTCATCTTGTGCCATGAATAAATGTCTAATGCTAGAAAACAAATTTGCCTTTATTTCCACAATTTAGGAAAATGCATGTTAAGATATTTAAAAATGAACACCTAGGGAAAAGTAGGCATGCTCAAGTCGTGAAATTTGAACTGGACTTATTTCAAAGTTTTCAACACCTGTTTATGAATTCAAATGCAAGCAAGATAACTAACTTAGCTAGGGATGCTCCTATGATCCTATGCCATACTCCCCTCATTGGAAAATTTTGAGAATCTTACTCAAAAGATAGATGCATAGAATTTATAGATTGATTGTCCTCCTTTACTAATATTTTCTACTAATATCCATGACATTTCCTTCAACCTCTTGACCCCACACTTCTCTTCATCTACTCCACTCTTTATCTTTTCTTTGATTCTTTGCAATTGTGGTCCACAATGTTTCACTTCCCACTTCTCACTGCCTTAAATTGCTCCTTCTCAATGGTGTTTATTGATTTACACCACTTCCAATCAATGGTGCTTACTATCTCCCCATCCTCCCTCTCAGGAACCATTCCCATTGCTTGTTGTTTTGATTTCACTAATGCACGCCTCTCCTCATTGTCGACTCTGATTTTGTTATCCTCTCCTTCTTTTGTGGTTGTCCTCTTCAGGACCACTTCCTTCACCTTCTCTACTACATTTCTTGCAAACATACCAATACAATTTTTTTTATGAAAATGACAACCTCCCATATGCTCTACTTTCAAAAATGATGTTGTTGTAGCACCAATGCTCTACTCTCCATCTTCTTCAACCTGCTACTTCATATGTTCTTGTTGCTATGCTTCCTTCACATATGCTAAGGCTATACTTATCACCAGTTTCCCAACTTTCTCCACTTAAATTAAAGTTAAATTTCTTCCCATATTTTTCCAACCAATAGATATTTCTTGTCCCATCATGCATAACTTTTCTAAAAAACTACATGGTACTCCCAAGAAAATGTGACAAGCATCCATGGGAAAAACATCACATAGAATGCTATCACTATAACCCCCAATATAAAATTTAATCAAGCACTACTCTCTCAGATTGACCCTATTCCCATTTTGTAACCATGACACCCTATATTCTTCAATATGAGGTGTACTATTCAAATTCGATTTCTAAACATCCTCAGTGGGCACTAAATTTTCTAAACTATCACTATCAATAACCAAATTACAACATTTACCTCCTATCTTGCATTTTGTTTCAAATATTTTCTTCCTCTATTTTGGTTCTTTATTAACCTCTTTCTCAGGTTGCAACAATATTTTCCTCATCGTCAAATTTTCTCCTTGCTTTGACCCCACATAAATTACTTCACTTGTTGTTATTGGTTTTGGTTCAGTGATATGATTTCTCCCCTCGTTTCTTCTTCCTTTCCTCAACAATTCTCGACAATTAGATTCCATATGGCCTTGCACTCCACATATAAAGAAAATGCCTTCAAATTCCCCTCCTCAGCCTTTGCCTCTTGTTTACCCTCTTCCTCTATCAACATCAAATATTCTTAAAACAGGCTAATCCATGGTGTTGAAGATTGCTTCACATTCCTCTTCCTTTACTCTATGTTTCCCTCTCCCAAATCCTAGACCTATCCTCATGGCCTATTGTTTTCTTTGTTATTTCTCCTTAGTTCTCAAGGTTGTTTGATAAGCCTATGCAACTGAATGAAAATTTAACACATTGAATTCATCTTGAATGGCATAAATCAAACCATTTACATACCCAGAAATGGATTTTGGACTCTCCTCATTTTGTCCATACCTTAAAGAAAGTATCTAGAATTCCTTGATGTACTATTTTACAATCATCTTCAGTTGCTTTAAATTCTACAATCCCCTCAACAAATTTAAAGCATAATCTACATGCATAAATTTTCTTTTCAACTTCGCTACCATTACCTTCCAGCTTGAATCCTCTCATTTCCATCATATTCCCTTTTCCAATAGTAACTTATCCCACCATAAAGAAGCATGACTTTTCATCCTTGTACAAGCAAACCTAACCCTCATATGATCTTTAATTTGTTCAATTTCAAAATACTTTTCCATTTCTCCTATCCAATCTATAAATTACTTAGTATTTAAACTCCAAAATAAACAAGAGTTTCAAGTCTAGGTTTACCTCCAATATCTCTTATTTCTCTGATCGTTCTCTCTTCCATAGTAACATGCTCTTCGGGTTCTTTTATTGCACCCTCCACCTCTATTGCATCATCATCGTCCTCTATTTGGGCAATACCTATTCTTTGTGCTACTTTCATGGCATCCATTATGGCCATCCTTCTACTCATCATTATTGAATGGTCATTAACATCATCTTCTTGTTGTGTTTTGGGCGTTACCTGACCTCTTCCTTACTACACCATCTCTAAGGTTATCTTCTAAACTCTATGTTTTTTAACTTTGCACTTCCACACCATCTACGGGATCCTCTACTTCTCTCTTGAAATATTCTACCCAACATTCTTATTTTTTTGGAATTATCTTCCACTCAAGAGCCTTAACAACATGATCAACTTTCTAACAGGATCAACTTTCTTTGATACAACTTGATGCAGTGCCTATGTCCTGCAAATAAAATTAACACAATGAAGGCACTCATAACAAACCACAAATATGCAAATGCATTAATTAAAATAGACATTTCACACACATAGTCTATTATCACAAAAAAATATAGCAACGACTTTCACCAACAATCTCTTCAAATTCATTCTATGCCACCGAGAAACTATGAAAACTAGTATTGGAACAAGATCTCAAGAAACTTTATTCTATGCCACCATAATTTGGACTTGTTCTTTAAGAGTCCTCCCCTTTGGAATGAAGATGACACTCTCTTTTATACATAAGCTTGCTTGAAATAAATATCTAAATATAGATCCACTTGAGGATAAGATATTCTCAAATGGTTACAATAAATATCTGAATATAGATCCACTTGAGGATAAGATATTCTCGAATGGTTACAACAAATATCTAAATATAGATCCTCTTGAGAATATATTCAAGTTGTTAAAACAAATATCTAAATATAGATCCACTTGAGGATATAATATTCTCAAGTGATTACAACAATTCGTAATTAGTTCCAAGATTCATGCTAACTCTCCACATATTTTGGAATGCCACTACTTATCAAATTCGAAATAATTCACGTGGGTTACAATAACTAGCTCAAAATATGTTTAAAATAGTTTATAATGGCATTGGGATCCATATATCCATGATCTATAAATGGGATATTTTTAAATCTATAATAAAAATGGAACACACATGTGGGCACATAGAAATCTATCTTCCAATAATCAAAACCATGAAATATGTGTTTTTCTGTCCTCCCCAAGTGGCTACATGATTGGTGGTGGTCGATTCCCTCCTCCTTGGCATGTTAAATATTCAACACATGGATCTACAAATGCTTTGTGCCATTAATTCAAATTTTCTTCAACCTTGTAGCTTGTGGATGTTGGATCATGTTGTCATTGATGCCAAAGGATTGACTGATTGATGTCAAAGGAACAATGTCTTGTATGCCAAAGGATTGATGTCAAAGGAACAATGTCTTGTCATAGCATACTGATGTAATATGTGTTGTCCTTGATGTGAATGGATTAATGTCAAGTGGAATCATAAGTCATATGATTTCATGCATAGATAAAGATGGATCAATGAGTTGTCATTGATATATGATGCATAGATGACGATGGATCAATGAGTTGTCATTGATATATGATGCATAGATGAAGATGGATTGATTTGGTTTCATTGATATATGATGCATAGTTGGATTGATATAAATATGAATCATTATTGCCTTGATAAGGAGTACAAATAGATGAACTCCAAGGTGGTCTACTTATGGTGAAATCCCTCACGGGAAGATGCTTTGCGATTGAGTTATCCTAGAAGTGTGGTTAGAGAACCCATACTTAATTGTGGAATAATGAGATGAAGTTCGGTGAACTTGTCTATGAAACTATCCTAGATGGATAGTGCTTGTCATGCCATTTCCGGTGGTATGTGGAACGTCACATAACTCCTCACGGTTTGAGAGTTATGGCCTTATGAAGTTGGAGGACCCTCATATGATGGCTAGAAGCCCCAAAAGGTCAAAGAAGTCAAAGGGATTGCAAATAAGAAATTATTTAAAAGTGAAGTAACAAATTCAAAGAGGATTATTTAAATAATAAAGTGAAGTGACAAAGTCAAAGAGGATTATTTAAATAATAAAATAAAGCGACAAAGTCAAGGAGGATTATTTAAATAATAAAGTAAATGGAGAACTTTCTAATTATGGAAAGTGGTTATAAGAAGGCTAACCCTAAAATGAGGAAAATGGGTTAAGTGGTCAAGTGGTTATTGGATACATGGACAAGTGGAAAATTGGGCAAAGTTGTACATAGGTGACTATGTGGACAAAGTGGCTATGTGGACAAAGTGACCTAGAAGATGATTCTAAGGAAACTACTTGGAGAGTATAAATAAGAGGCAAGGGTATCTTGTGAAAAGGATCTCTTGAGCATATCTTGAAGATATATTCTGAGAGAGAGATTGACTGGAGGATCCCATGGACACATCAAAGTTTCTGTAAGTCTGAGATCACGACGATGAAAGTTTCAGAAGTTCAAAAACCCTAGTTTCTGAAGGAGTACACGAGTAGTAGTGGGACAGAGCGCGTACATACGTGGGCTATAGTAAGGAAGAACGCGTACACACGCAGGATGAAGGAAGGAAGAGTGCATACAGTTCGATGAAGTCATGGAGACTTGAGTGTGAGTTGATGCCAGGTTCTTGAAGTCTGAAGCAAGTTCCATATCTACATTCTATGAGCTTAGATCTGCCATAGAAACTCTGGTATGGTTACATAGTTGTCTTGATGGATACTCTTGCGTATTGTATGGTGAATGCTTGAGGCATTATTGGTATGACTGTTGTGATATGGTTATGTTGGTTGAATGATAGAGTGAGCAACACTCTTATGGTTCAGTACTGATATGATTGCCATAGTATATTGATTGCTTATACATGATTGAGTACCATTCATATTGTATGGTTGAGGAGTATGAGTGTAAGTTGTTGGAGAGTATGGATGTGTTGAGATTGGTTATGGTATAGATTGGACAATGAAAGACATAAGTGAATGTGACTGAAGGATGCAGAGGATATGAGTTTTTCAAGAAGAGAAAACCCTAATTGTTTAGAAGGCACACACAAGCTGTAGTACAGACAGGTCGTGTACATACATGAGTTGTACTACTGGTAGGGTGCGTACATACATGTGTTGCACTACTAAAAGGTCGCATACTTGTTGATAGATTGGTATTTGTTGAGGATTGATTCCTCTTCTCATTTGGTGCTGAGTTGTGTAAGATAAGTCTTGCATTGTAGAGTTGGTGCTCTTGTGGAGTTGTAACTCTATTCAGTTGTTGTTGATAACCCAAGTATTGTAGTATGTAATAAAAATAAAATTGTAGATACATCTTGTGTTCTTTGTGTTCCTTGTGGTGATGACTTATTGATGATATATGTTGTTGATGTATGTTCACATTTAACTGGTTATAAATGACAACAAGTAATGAGTAAATGGTGATTGCTAACTAAGGAGTTTTGTGAAGGGAAGTTTGAAAAAGAGCCCTACATTGATTCACCCCCCCTCTCAGTGTGGTCAGTGTGTCCAACAGTGGACCCATTCCTATAACTTGTTCACATATGAGCCATTATTTCAAAAGTAAATACATAACACACTAATTCTCTCTGATGTTAATCTTAATTCAACAAAAATACTAAGAAATTTAATGGAAAATACATTGAGCCTACACCCCCCATATGAGCATAAAAATAGGCTAATATAAGGTTACGGGTAAACGAAAAGGGGTTAAAAATAAGGAAAATAAGATGTCAAAAGATGGTAAATTCACGACTCATCAGATCTCATAAACAATGATAGGTTCATTCAACTACCAAAAAATCTTACAATCTAATCTCAACACCTAATTTGCATATTATAATCACACAATTATTCTTCTAATACATGCAATTATTAATTCCTAAAGTCCTAAAACCCTTTTTGGATCTCACAACTAACAATTCCCTACTTGATTCAACAAGTGTCTTAAAATGGTATTGAAGCAAGCGAATCATTGTTGGATATCCTCCTATGTCCAGTACTTAGATATGATGATGTGTGAGCATAAATTATAAAAATTTCCAAATATGGATCTTATTGTGAATTCACCTCTTACTAGAAGTTTCCTGGATATAATCCCTATGAATTTCAGCCTTAAGTTTGATCTAAAGGATTTAATTATAGCAATAGACAATAGAAAATACATCCATCACTTCCCTTCAATCCAAATCACTAGGAAATTCAAGAGAAAAGATACCAAATAAGTGTACTTTAATGCCAACAAGTTACAACCCTCAAGGCACACTATTCCAAGCATATACTACATCTAAAAATCACTTTATTATAAGATATTTTACAATAGAAAATATGCTCTTTTATCTTCAAGTTATATGTCAAATCATTTGACAATTTCAGTCCTATGTTGTGTCAAATCGACATGAACAACAAGTGCTGGAAATTAGTCAATCGAGAAGACAATGCAAGATGAAAATGAAATTTGCAATTACACAATTTTGGATAGATGGAAACTTCATATACAAAGAATAAATTAAGTACATGTACATACCACAAATTTATCACAAAGTTATCACAATCTCTAACTCTCCAAACCCTAGCTAGGGAAAACTATGAAAACCCTAGCCACCACCAAAGATCCACAACAAGCTAGCATAAACATTGGCAAGTCCTCCTTGGATCAACACTTTTCTCCCACGGGTGTCTAATATGTCTCCCCTTCTCCTCCTCAATCAAACATAGCAATTATCACTACGGTTTCCAAACCCTAGCCTTCTTCTCTCACAATATCTACAAGAACAAGGCTTACCCTCTAGGGTTTATCACAAACCCTAGCTTATTTTCCCATATAGGGTGAAACTATAACTCTAAAAAACCCTTAAAATTCTTGAAGGACCCTAGTGCTCTAAGACAAAGAGTGATAATACAATTAAGAGTACACACACACACACAATAGTGTGTTACACTCCTCACATATCTAATACAAGTGAGTGATCAATAAATCCACCAGATCAAGTATCATCTCTCTCTCTCTCTCTCTCTCTCTCTCTCTCTCTCTCTCTCTCACACACACACACACACACACATTATCCTCTCCTATGGTTTTCTCATGAACCCTAGTGTCTTACTCCCTATAAGTCATCTCTCTAAAACACTTATTAAGAGTGAGTACAATGATGGAGATGATGATAAATGAATTTCTCCTTCCACTATTTATATGAGAGGTAAGGGAGGCCAAAAACATAATAGTGGTCCTAATACACTACAAGCAACCTATACAAAATAATATTGGCCCACATGTGTGTACATTTTAAACCTTTACAGTATAGAAATGAACATAGATATTCTTTATAAAACATAGATAAAACAATAACATTCACACATAGTACTCATGAATTTACCATAGAAACTCTTAACCGGGAAAACCAACAAACGTTTAGAGTTGCACCTCTAACTCTCATCGTATTACCTTCATCATTTACAAATACAATATATATATAATTCAGTGGCATCCAAAGCCTTAATCCATTGACTTGGATTAGATTACAACTTTAATTCCTTAATCGAAATTAGAAAACCACGGGACATAAAACCATGTGCCAAAACCACCTAAAACAGACCAATTTCCCCCCCCACTACACCTAACACATACACATTGTGCATGGGGATAACCATGCAAAGAATATGACAAATACCCAACAACTCCCTCTACAAGTGACACATGTCAAGATCTAAGGTGAAGACATCCAAAAACCAAGGTTCCAAGGCATGAATGCTCATCAAGAAGGTACAATGCTCCACCTCCACAAGCCTCCAACACTCCTCCTAACCTATGTTCTCCTTTAGGTCCACCCCACCAACATGATCACTCTCTCAATCTAAGCATCGTCGAGTCATGCATAAGTCTCCATGTAAGAAACAAAGTGTGCCCATGCCATCTAGGGATCAACACCCTTCTCCAAGATGTCAAACGCTCCTCCTCCAAAGGAAGTTGTAGTCCCAATCAAGAAACCAACCTCCACGTGTCCATCATGAATAAGTCACCAAGCTCCATAGGTCTCCAACACTCAAAGGAAGAAAGACACATAAGCACCAAAAAGAGGTCTAGTAATCAATGTGTAAGCCACATCACACATGTATGTCCATCATGATACAACCAAGGTTCATTCATACACCATGAACCCCACATCACATGAAGCACCCCTAAGCATGTTGTAAAATATTTTTAAGTAACCCTAAAAGATAACACAACCCCCCTGCCATATATTGACTCAAACCTATGTTGCTTTCCTTCGAAAGGAAGCCAACCCTAAAAGAAGTTTAGAACTTGTGTGATGATGTCCCAACCATGTCAACTACTACCTAAAGCATATTGTTAACTCTAAAATATATATGTTGACTACTATTTACCATATCTTTCCATCAAAACTCACCCAAATATTGGGAAATCCTAGTGAACTCAAGAACCATCGAAAAAACAAAGAAAACTATAGCTTCAAAATCTAGGGAAGTGTGAAAATTGTCTTCTCCCCATGTTAGATAAGAGTTACAGAAGCATCGAAACCAAACAACCGTAAGATACCAAATGGAAATAAAATAGGTAGTCCAAAACACCATTTCTCATGGCCAAATCCATAAATCAACTCAAAACTAGAACCTGTAACCATTATTGTGTTGAGATCATCCAAAAACTACCAAAAAAATTATAGGAAATTCCAACACAAAGCACCTTAAATTTTTTATACTTCCCAACACAATTATTTCAGTATCCCTCTTATTCAATTCTAGGTGGGACATACATTTATAAAATATCCCCATTATAGCTCCTTATAAATTTCTCAATGCATATTGGGCATTATCCTCTATTTTTAAACAAAATCCTCTAATACTTTTTGAATTTGAACATGTAACCTCCTTCTCCCCTACAAATGTTTTAAACCCACTTCTTTAAACATCTCTTCTACAAGTGACTTATCATCATCATCAATGTATATCATATTTACAACAAATATAAACCCAAAATAGATTCATCCCAGCTTTGCCAATATGGTTACATCCACAAAATAACATTTTTCTCAATTAGACACAACCAAACAATTTTTGTATTCCCTACCCATGTGCACAATGAGAAAGATACCACAAATCTATGAAATCCACTTTTACCAAATTGTAATTCTTGAGTGATATGGAGTTGTTTACACAACAATACCAACAATCTTCAAATCCATCAATCGATATTTAAAAACAAAAATTATGCAATGTCATATTGTCTCATAGCATTGAATAAATTAGAGTATGTGCCCTTTATCTTATGTGCACTAGATAACAAATTTGTTGCACCCATATCCATTATCCTATCAAGTATCATTTGTACTCAAATAAACATTCCATATATATAAATCGAGCGTGCACATAGAATCATGTGATCTTCTTAACCATGAACATACACATGACCTAAAGTATATCGTACTTCAAATACATTCACATTAATTTGAGTACATGCATGGAAACAAGTTTCATAAAGCATATGAAACAAATTTACAACATAAAACTCAAATTAGAGGTACATGATATCATACCTTTCTTGTGCAACATTCAAACCCCTCCATGCAATCCTACCAATGTTTTCTCTACCAATTGGCATTTACTTCCATTTACATTACTTGTACTTGTTGCTCAAATATTCGACTACTTCACCAGTGATGCAACTTATAAAGACAAACAACCTTTTCATTTCAGGCCCACAACTTCAATATTTCTTCAATGGTCACTACTCATGCAAGCACAATCTAAAAACTTCTAGCCAAGAGAAAACAAGCTTGGAATTGACATTTTCTTATTTGATGTTTTTTTCGACATCTTTGTCTACAACTTCGTTTGAAGCAACCCATAGAATAAATACTACTTTGATACCAAGTTGAAGAAAGATAACATGGTAATTTAACCTACATACAAGAACAACATTGAATATGAGGATATAAATTTTATAAAAAAAAATACACCTACATCCAATATTGTTGGGTTCTCCAAAAGGACACATCACGATAAAAAGGTACAAGTCCTCATAAATAATAAGAAGTGTTGTAACACCCGCAGTGGTGTAGACCGACTAGCAAGTGTCGTGTAAATGGAAGGAAATATGTAAAGGAGGTCTCAAGTTCTATTCTCACCTCGATTTACTCGTGCCCCATGCTTGTGGGCTGTGTGGACGCACCTGGAGGTTATAGAGGTAGCAAATGAGAATTGATTGCGTGTCACGCGAATACGGGAACCGCCCATTCTCGATTCCGCCAGTACAAAAAAATATATAAAAATAAATAAGAGGTGTTGTAACATAGAAAAAAATTTCGACATTTCACAAAATTTGCTAAGACTTGCCTATTTTCGTGTCTTACTTCTTTTCATATCAAAATTTTATTCAAGGAGAAATTGTTTTTGCAAAGTAAACGGGGAGAACCAGTCGCGGTTCCGACCACTTAGCTCCAAAGAGCCTAAGCAGACGACCAAGCAAGTATGTGAACAAGTTAGAGTTCCAGCAGAGGATTTCATTTCAATTTTATAGTTCATATCGGCTTGGCGATATTGGAAATACCAATATCTAATATCTGTGTTTCCTTATGCATTTCATTTTTTAAGTTTCACGATATCCCAATACCCGATATCAAGGTTCTACTTCAATGTTCCACTCCGGCTCATTACTTTTATACAAATAATTTGTTGGTCAACTGAGAGGAGGGGGGGTGAATCAGTTGTTCCCATGCTTAAACAATTATGCTTATTTTAAATTCTTTACAGTGCACTCAATGACAGTCACAATATTGCATGGAAGTAAGCAATAGAACATCCAACATCATTCACACATATGAGATACACAGAGACAGATATTTCCTGAGGAGACCCATAAAGGGTAAAAACCTCTTCTTCTTTATATGATAAGTATTCTTTACATTCTATACATTATCATACTTATGAGCACCAACTCATAATGAGGCTACAACCTCTGTTTTGAAAGCTACTACTTGTTGAGAGCACCAACTCTCTGGATTCTCTATCACCCACTAGAAGGAAGCACCGACTCCCTAGTTTCTCTAGCACCCACTAGAAGGAAGAACCAACTCCCTAAATGTTCCAGCACCAACTGGATGGAATCACCAACTTCCAGTCACACAGGCACCAACCTGTATAACTGAGAACAACAGTTCTCCCTTGCACCACCCTGCCACCCTGGTTTCTTTGGCTGCAACCAGATGGAAGCTACAACTCCCTGTGTTCAAGCACCCACTTGAACCTTTGAGGACAACAGTCCTCCCTAGAACCTCCCTTCCACCTTGAAAAATAAATCTTTCCTATGTATATAAATTTATCACAGTGATACGATATTTATTCTTGTCTTACCAGACTTATCACCGTTCTACTATGCTGCAATGATCTCCTGTATCAGTGTCTCTCTATCTGCATCTTCTTGCCCTTGCTGATATTTTGTTTTTCCCTACAAGAGCACCTCAACCTTCCTTTACTGTCTCATTGTCTTGTTGCACACATCCCTTGCGCTTTCTGTGCTTCTGCCTTTTATTCTCTAAGCGCCATGTCCATTCCATGCACTATTCCTCTTCTCTATATTTCAGTTGTAGCACACCCCTCCTTCTTCACGCCTGAATCACTCTCAACAACAACCTGCTAATCTCTTCTTTGTTCTTCATTCTTATAGCCTCTGTGCCTCTTTTGCATGCCCTCTCAACAATGTTTCTACATACTCTCACCATGTCGAGTGCTTTTCCTGATCATCATTGCAACTCTTCAACTTCTCTGGTTGTTCCTCCCATGCGTCCATCATCACTGGGTGTTATGTCGAGATTCCTTAGCCTATCTTGTAGTTGAGACTCTTTGTCTTCTCTATCACAGTCAAGCTCATCACCTCTGTTGTAGTTACAGGCTTCAACGCTCTTCCATCTGTCAATCGCCTCTATGAACAGTCTTCATTCCACTGGAAGATGCCTTGAGACTCTTCAGTTCCTCTGGAAATCACACTAAAGTCTCTTCGAGTCCTCTGGCAGAAATCATCAGTGATTTCTAGAAGTTACAGAGCGAACCTTGAAATGGAGCCTAGCTATGCTAGCTCCTTCCACTTACGGGACCACCGGCTACATCTATATTTCGGCATTTCGTCATTCGGCCTTTCGGTATTCCTGTGGTGAAGAGTTATCTTGACACTCATTGTCACGATCCCTGAAACTTCGAAAAACAAGGAGCTTAGCTGGACTAGATTCGATCATTTCAACATTTTGCTTTTCGCCACTTCACGATTTTGCATGTCACGAGTTCTTGTTGCGAGGCATCTCGACTCTCCAAGTTGTGATCCCTGAAACTCTGAAAAAGGAGCTTAACTCTTCGAGCTCTTCTCTACAACTCTTCGACGATGTGACCACCAATTGTGATCACAGCCTTATTCAAAAATGCATTTCACAATTTCGCGTTTCGTCACTTCGGGACTCCTATGATGAAAAGTCACGGGTCTTGATTCCTCCATCTCCCGGTATCCGAAACTGTCCTCCTGCTTTCAGGATTTTGGTGTTTCGCATTTCATGATTTTGAGACTCCTGATGATGAAGAGTCTTGACTCTTCCAACTCCAAGTATCCAAAATTTTCCTCCTTCTTCCGGGATTTCGGCGTTTCACATCTCGTGATTCCGGGACTCCTGATGATGCAGAGTCTTGACTCTTCCAACTCCCGATATCCGAAACTCCGAAATGGAGTTATTTCTCAGTCTACGAAACTCTTTGTTTATGTGCCTATTTCGGCGTTTAACATTTCGGCATTTTGGCACTCCTGTGGTGAAGTGTTTCAACACTTCAACTCCCGGTATCCCGGACTCCGAAATGGATTTATTTACCGATCTGCAAAACTCTTATTGATGTGCCTCTTTCAGGATTTCGGGATTCTGAATTTCGCAACTCCGGAACTCCTGTGTTGAGGAGTCTCGACTCTTGACTTCTCAATCTCTTGGTATCCGAAACTCCGAAATGGAGTTTACGCTTTTGATATTTCCATGCAATTATCCCTGCGCTGCTGATCTTCCTTGCCTGCATGTTTGCCATCAAATAAACAAGCACACTCTTGCACTCTTCGTGCACTTATGCACTATCTCTTCTGAGCTTATGTTGTCCCTGTTTTGCGATCGCTTCATACTCCGATCTTGCCATCAATGACAATCACACCTGCCTATAGACAAGCCAACAATCTCCCCCTTTGGCATTGATGGCAACCCTCAATGACTGCGCTAACTTATTTGGACCTCCAACTGTAGCATCTGATCCAGAACACTCTTTTTTTTTTTCTCCCCCTTTGACATCAATGTCAAAGAAAACATGCTCCCCTTGAGCTGTTGCAATATTTTTAGGAGGTATCAGATATTCAATCAATACAAAACTCCCCCTAACAGGATGGACTCTCTTAGGTGTGAGACGGGATGACACCTAGCTTTTGTCGTAGATATTCAAATGGTGTCTTGGCTAGGGGTTTAGTAAAGATGTCTGCAATTTGTTCTGTGGTTGGAATGTAATGGACTTGAACAACCTGATTGGTGACCTGCTCTTTCAGAAAATGGTATTTTATGGGAATATGCTTGGTAATGGAGTGGAATACAGGATTCTTAGACACAGTGATGGCACTAGTGTTATCACAATGAATTGGGATAGGTGCAGCGTATTTTACCTCCAAGTCTGCAAGTGTCTGAATCATCCATAATACCTGAGTGCAACAGGTAGCAGCAACAATGTACTCTGTCTCTGTAGTTGATAAAGAAATGGAGCCTTGCTTTTTACTAAGACATGTTACTAATGAGTCACCCAGGAAGAATGCTCCTCCACTGGTGCTTTTTCTCTCATCAACACAGTTTGCCTAATCTGCATCTGAATAAGCAGTTAACTGAAAATTATGATTTCTAGGATACCACAAACCATGAGTCATTGTTTCTTTCAAATACCTGAATATCCTTTTGACAACTTGCAAATGATTTTGTTTAGGTGCAAACTGATATCTTCCTACCATTCCAACAACATGCATTATGTATGGGCAAGATGTTGTGATGTACAAAAGGATGCCTATCATTGACCTATATGAACTTTGATCAACATCAGGTGAGTCATCATCCTTACTTAATTTGCATCCAGTAACCATAGGTGTACCCACAGGTTTATAATCTTCCATTTGAAACCTTTTCAACATTTCTCTTAGATATTTTTCTTGAGAAATGAACATCCCTTCAGACCTCTGAGTAATTTGCAGACCAAGAAAAAATGACAGTTCACATATCATAGACATTTCAAACTCAGACTCCATGGCAGAAGAAAACCATTTTACCAATGAATCATTATTACATCCGAAGATGATGTCATCTACATAGACCAACATGATGAGCAAATCATTATCCTCTATTTTGATATATAGATTGTTGTCAATTGTTCCTCTCTTGAACCCTTTGTCTTTGAGATACGTATCCAGTCTGTGATACCAAGCTCGAGGGGCTTTTTTTAAGCCATATAAAGCTTTCTTCATCTTGCATACTAAGTCAGGGTTATCAGACAGTTCGAAACCCTCTAGTTGTTCCATATAGACTTCTTCATTTAAATCTCCATTTAGAAAAGCTGACTTGACATCCATTTGATAGACTTTAAACCTTTTATGACAAGCATAGGCAA
>ML805849.1:47314-109398 GCA_009831015.1 Picea engelmannii
ATGATTCAGCTTTTTCCTTGAGAAAGGCAACCCAAGTAAGTCTGGAGTAATCATCAATAATCAGCATGAAGTAGTTTTCTCTCCCTGTGCCTTCCTGTCTTGATGGTCCACATAAATCCATATGAACTAGTTGGAGTGGTTTTTCTGTTAAAGTAAAGCTCTTGGACTTAAACGATGCCCTGGTTAACTTTCCTACTTGGCAAGGTTTACACATAGAATCTTGGGGCTTTGATATTCTCGGAAGATCTTTTACTGCCTCGAGATTTTTGAGCTTGATTAAGTGGTCAAAGTTTAGATGTCCAAGTCTCCTATGCCATAACCAACTTTCATCATGTTTGCCTAGATGACAATCTTCTCTATCTTATTTCATCACATATACATTATTTTTTGTCCTTGTGCCTTTGGCCACCACTTGTCCTAAGTTTACAGACTTTATCTTGTAGTCCTTGGACGTGAACACCACTTCACATCCTCTGTCACACATTTGACTTACACTGAGCAGATTATGTTTCAGCCCATCTACAAGTAGAACATCTTGGGATTTTCCTTTTCCATTACTTAAAGGCACCATCCCTTTACCCTTTATTTTACCTGGAGCATCATTTCCAAAGGTTACGTTTCCTGATTTTCTTTCACTTTGAGACAGAAACTTACCTTTGTCTCCCGTCATATGTTTGGAGCATCCACTGTCTATATACCAAGGTTTCATTTGTCTTTGAGCTAACAACACTAATCCACACTTGTCACTTTCTTTCTTCTTCCAAAATTTGACATTTTCAGCAGGGAAATTCAAATCTGGTTCATATTTCTTTAAGCGATAGTCTACAAGTTTATGTCCATAGTTATGACAAATGTAACATTCTAGTTCGTTGAATAAAGGATCATAACGATTGTTATGCTTAACCCGTGTCCTTTTCCCATCCATCAAGTGATTTGCAGTCTGTGGTGGTTTGTTACTTGGCTGTCTCATTCTTTGTTGTGGAAAATATCTATACCTTGAATGTCTTGATTGCTCATAATTTAATTTTAAAGAACAGTTTACAGCTTTATGACCAAAGTTAGAACAAAAGAAACAATATCCATAGAAAAAACATTGGTACCTGGAATATGGTTGTCATCTTTGAACAGGTTGATTTCTTCCATGCTGATGATTTCCTTGAGCAGGGAGTGCATTATTTCTTTGTTCTACAAATTCAATCCTGACACATTTTTCTTTACTTCCTCCTGGGCAGCTAATTGTCTTCCTTTGTTTCTGCAGATTTGTTGTTGTCATTGGTTGTAGATTTGACAAACTTGATGGATTCTTTGTTTCTTGGTTGACCACTACTTGATCCCTCTTCATAACCCAAACCAGTTTTCAGTTTTGGATTCCTTTGTTGATTCAGAATGGTGGCTAATCCTTCTGAGGCTTTGATACTTGACATATTCTGATGATACAAGGCTTGAAACTTCTCCAACTCTTTTCTAGTTTTCACTACTTCTTCCAAAGCTTTACATCTTGCCTTCTTTTCTGATAACTATTGTTTCAGAATGTCCTCGATTTTCTTTGCCTCTTCTAATTCTACTTTTAGCAGGGCAAAGTCTTCATCAGGTTGTTTACTATCTTTCACGAACTATATCAACAATTGTTTTTGCTTTCTGTTCTTAATTTTGAGTCTATCAATCTCTTCCAGTGCACTGATCAGTTATCCTTCCATATCAACCACAACTTCTTCTTCATTAGCCTCACTTCCTGTTCTTTTATTATCATAATCCTCTTTGGCCATAAGTATGAAGTCATTTAGTTTATCTTCAATAGAGGAGTCATTGTCTTCATCATCTGAAGGATCATCATCATTGTTTACACAAAGACTTTTCTTCTTAAAATTATTCTCTTTAAAGAAATTTTTGTGTTTGTGCTTCTCCTCATCATCACATGTCTGATCCTTTCCTTTGTGAGGAAATTTATTTGCAAAATGACCTATCTTACCACAGTTGAAGCATTTGAAGGGCATTTTACCTTTGTATTTGCCTGATCCCTTCTTCAGTCTCTTCACAAATTTTACTTCAATTTCATCAGGCTCAGAATCCTCATTCTCGTCTGGCTTTAAATGATGCTTCTGTGGAGGTGGGTTTATATTTAACTATTCTCATTTCATATGCGGTCAATGTTCCTAGAAGTTGATCAAACTCCAAGGTTTTTAGATCAATAAGTTCTTCTATAGCAGAAACCTTTGGGTTGAACCTATCTGGTAGAGATCTCAAGATTTTATGAACTAAAGAAGGTTCCTTAATTTTTTCACCAAGTTCTTTCATTGCATTTACCACTTCTTCAACTCTCAGAAAGTATTTTCCAACAGTTTCATCTTCTTTCATCTTCAGCTATTCAAACTGTACTCTGTAGATTTGAAGCTTGGTGTCCTTTACCTTCTCATTACCTTCATAGTTGCTAATGAGTTTGCCCCACATTTCTTTGGTAGTTCCTAGGCGCATAACCTTTACGAATTCTGCTTCTACAAGCCCACTCAAGATAGCATTCATAGCCTTAGCGTTGAAGATAAATTCTAGCTTGTCATCCTTATTAGCTAGTACAACTGGCTTTACATAACCAATATCTACCACATCCCAGACATCTGCACCTAAATCCATTATGTAAGTTCTCATTCTAACTTTCCAGAAGGAAAAGTTTGTTCCATTGAACAGAGGGGCCTTATTGGTTGAATTTATTTCATGGCTTGACATGTTTAAGCTCTAGAATCTACCCTTAGATAAAAGGGGTCGGTTCTGATACCAATTGTTGGTCAACTGAGAGGGGGGGGTGAATCAATTGTTCCCGTACTTAAACAATTATGCTTATTTTAAATTCTTTACAGTGCGCTCAATGACAGTCACAATATTGCATGGAAGCAAGCAATAGAACATTCAACATCATTCACACATAAGAGATACACACAGACAGATATTTCCTTAGGAGACCCATAAAAGGTAAAAACCTCTTCTTCTTTATATGATAAGTATTCTTTACATTTTGTACATTATCATACTTATGAGCACCAACTCATAATGAGGCTACAACCTCTGTTTTGCAAGATACTACTTCCTGAGAGCACCAACTCTCTGGATTCTCTAGAACCCACTAGAAGGAAGCACTGACTCCCCGGTTTCTCTAGCACCAACTCCCTAAATGTTCCAGCACCAACTAGATGGAATCACCAACTTCCAGTCACACAGGCACCAACCTGTATAACTGAGAACAATAGTTCTCCCTTGCACCACCTTGCCACCCTGGTTTCTCTGGCTGCAACCAGATGGAAGCTACAACTCCCTGTGTTCAAGCACCCACTTGAACCTCTGAGGACAACAGTCCTCCCTAGAACCTCCCTTCCACCCTGAAAAATAAATCTTTCCTATATATATAAATTTATCACAGTAATACAATATTTATCCTTCGTTTACCAGACTTATCACTGTTCTCCTATGCTGCACTGATCTCCTGTATCAGTGTCTCTCTGTTTGCATATTCTTGCCCTTGTTGATCTTCTGTTTTTCCCTACAAGAGCACCTCAACCTTCCTTTACTGTCTCATTGTCTTGCTGCACACATCCCTTGCGCTTTCTCCGCTTCTTCATTTTATGCTCTGAGCTCCATGTCCATTCCATGCACCATTCCTCTTCTCTGTATTTCAACTGCAGCACACCCCTCCTTCTTCACACCTAAATCACTCTCAACAACAGCCTGCTAATCTCTTCTTTGTTCTTCATTCTTATAGTCTATGTGCCTCTTTTGCATGCCCTCTCAACAATGTTTCTGCATACTCTCACCATGTCGAGTGCTCTGCCTAATCATCATTGCAACTCCTCAGCTTCTTTGGCTATTCCTCGCATGCATCCATCATCACTGGGTGTTATGCCGAGATTCCTTAGCCTGTCTTGCAATTGAGACTCTTCGTCTTCTCTTTCACAATCGAGCTCATCCCCTCTGTTGTAGTTACAGGCTTCAACGCTCTTCCATCTGTCAATTGCCTCTATGAACAGTCTTCATTCCACTGGCAGATGCCTTGAGACTCTTCAGTTCCTCTAGCAATCACACTGAAGTCTATTTGAGTCCTCTGGCAGAAACCATCAGTGATTTCTAGCAGTTACAGAGCTAACCTTGAAATGGATCCGAGCTATGCTAGCTCCTTCCACTTATGTGACCACCAGCGGTGACCACCGGCTACATCGATATTTTTTCATTTCGGCATTTAGCCTTTCGGTATTTCGGTGGTGAAGAGTTATCTTAACACTCATTTTCGCGATCCCCAAAACTCCAAAAAATAAGGAGCTTAGTTGGACTAGCTTCGATCATTTTGGCATTTCATTTTTATCCACTTCGCGATTTCACATGTCGCGAGTTCCTGTTGCAAGGCATATCAACTCTCCAAGTTGCGATCCCTGAAACTCTGAAAAAGGAGCTTAACTCTTCGAGCTCTTCTCTACAGCTCTTCGATGATGTGACCATCGGCTGTGATCATAGCCTTATTCAAAACTACATTTCGCAATTTCGTGTTTCAGCACTTTGGGACTCCTATAATGAAAAGTCTCGGGTCTTGATTTCTCCATCTCCCGGTGTCCAAAATTGTCCTCCTGCTTTCAGGATTTTGGCGTTTCACATTTCACAATTCCGGGACTCCTGATGATGAAGAGTCTTGACTCTTCCAACTCCCAGTATCTGAAACTGTCCTCCTTCTTCCAAGATTTCGGCGTTTCTCATTTTGTGATTCCGAGACTCCTAATGATGAAGAGTCTTGCTTCTTCCAACTCCTAGTATTTGAAACTCCGAAATGGAGTTATTTCCCGGTCTGCGAAACTCTTTGTTTATGTGCCTATTTTGGGATTTTGACGTTTCGCATTTCGTCGTTTCGGCATTTCAACACTCCTGTGGTGAAGTGTTTTGACACTTCAACTCTCGGTATCCGGGACTCCGAAATGGAGTTATTTCCTGGTCTATAAAACTCTTGTTGATGTGCCTCTTTAAGGATTTTGGGATTCCGGATTTCGTAACTCCGAGACTCCTGTGTTGAAGAGTCTCAACTCTTGAATTCTCAATCTCCCGGTATCTGAAACTCTGAAATGGAGTTTACGCTTGTGATCTTTCCATGTAATTATCCTTTCACTACTGATCTTCCTTGCCTGCCTGTTTTCCATCAAATAGACAAGCACACTCTTGCACTCTTCGTGCACCTCTGCACTATCTCTTCTAATCTTATGTTGTCCCTATTTTTCCATCGCTACATACTCTGATCTTGCCATCAATGACAAGCACACCTCCTATAAACATGCCAACATAATTAAATAAAGTTTCATGGTTCGAGCTTACAGGTTCCATATCTACTCGTAGCTATTGTAGGGTCCACATCGGGAGTAAATAAACCAAGGGTAAGGTTCCAAGCCGATATCTCATATCGAGTATCGCTCAATTGAAAAATAAACAAAGAAACAAAAAATTGATAAGTCGATATCCGATATCACCCATGTCAGCATTGTGTCACATCACCATATCAGCATCCACGTGAAACCAACTCAACACTCCAACAGGGACACCTAGAGGAACTAGTGACAACGTGGCATGCCAACAAAACACTCATCAAAGAGAATCCAAAGGTACCACGTGTCAATGTGACCACTCTCTTATATCTCATACCGGATATATGCAATTTTTTAATTGTTATGTTATCATTTATTTGATACACCCGATATCGGGATATCAGATTATCCTGAGTCTAACTCTCACACATTTCTCCAAATATTTGGTACTTCGGTACCTGTTGAGGAGGGCCCCACATATAAAAATTAATGTTCCACGCAACATTCTGTAGTATCTCCAATTAGTTACAAACTATGTGGGAATCTATTTTCAATATAAACCCTTTGAAAATGAATTCCGTGATGAATGTGGGTTAAAGGATTAACCTTGAAAATCGACGATTGTTATTTCTTTCCAGATGAATCTAATGGTTGTTGAGTATTCTTCTCCTATAAAGGTGAATTCGAGTTTCTAGAAGTTAAATATGGAAAATGAATGCACTATTGATGTTGTTGGTTATAAAACGTTGTTGCATGGAGCAGAAAAATTGACCCCAATACCAGTTAATTTCCCAAATTTAGAACATAAAGTTTGATTATAGCATTGTTGAATTTGGATTTATTCAGATGTTTTCCCGGAAAAAATTGTGGATCTAAGATTCATTTCATTATTCAATTTGTAAAAATAGCAAGCTCGAAGATTATAAGAGGGAGAAATTCAATGTAAAAACGTAGAGGATGGGGGATTAGGAATTGTTTTAGTAGAGAGGTTGTGCCTTTCTTTATAAGCCCAATGGGCTATTACATTTTGTAAATTTCTGGATCATAGGATTTAGCTTTGGGTTCATATCTTATGATAGTGAATCTCAGTTCCAACTATTTTTTGTGTTTATCTTCTTTAACCTTCATCTCTATTTCTTTCTATGCAATTTTAATTTGTAGCTAGACAATTTCATACCACATCCACTGTCATTTGTTTCTATTGAGTAGCATATTTTATGTATAACTTCATTGATGTTATCATGACATGTGTCTCAATATGTATTAAATGAGTTTCCATTAGGATTGTATTGAATATTTTTTTCTTGAATTCATGTGCTCAATATATTACATTTATTTTAAATCCCAGTTCATTAAATAATGCCCAACATTCCACTTTCTCTCTATTTTAGACCAACAATGACTTACTTACTCATTGTTTATGTCTGAAATTTATTGTTTTCCTCCATTTTCTTATGTCTTCCACTTATCAACTTCATGCTTTGTTTTCTAAGACTCCATGCCCAATTGACTAAGGCATGTGATCTCTGAAGTTTGCATTCTTTATTCCAGTCTACTGCCATAATTCTTCAAACCCTGTTCATACAATTTTTCTCTTACTGTAAATCTAGCCTTTTGTGGTCAATAAGTTGTTTCTTAGTGACAATTGGAAACAAGCTTCATTTTATCTATTGAGGTATCCCCCTCAGGTCCAAGAGCCAACTTGTGGCCTAACGTAGGTTTTAAAGATGTCTTGACATTGTTTTTAAGCAGCCGGGAAAAATATCAAGTTACAACATTATTTTTGGTGTCATTGTCGGGGATGAAGGTTCAAGATATTTTCCTCGGGGTTTATGAAGATTAGATCTAGTTCTTGAAGGTGAAAAAGGTTTGGTAATCAGGTTGTTTGTTATTCACCTAGAGACTTCACTGTGTTTCTACTTAATTGGCGACTCCACTATGTTCAAATGTCGAGTTCAATTGTTGCAAAGATAGTTGCAAGGTATGCTCCTTTGGATTTTTCAAATATATTTGGTTTTCCTAATCTTATGCCTTACATAGAATATTGGGTAAACTACCTTCCAAGATTCAAAGAATATGATGATGATTTTCATGCACAACATTTGGTAGATTTTCATGAATGCATGTATCAGCTAGGTATTTTTCATTGAGATCTTCTTATGAAAATGTTTATGGTATATTTTGATGGAGATGCTTGACATTGGTGTAAATATTCACTTGTTGCTTGTATTACTTCTCTGAAGGATTTTCATTTACTATTTTATTCTCATTGCAAAATGTTTTACCCAGTTGAGCTTCTCTATGAACATTCTTGCAATGAAGAATTTGAAAGACAAAATTGTTATTCTAGTGATCATGAAGAAGAATTTGTTAACTTGATGTGGATTAGAGCGATGTTGAGCTCCCCCTGGTGAGGTTTTTAGGTCATCCCGCTACCAGGCCATGGATGCCTCTGAGGGCGGTTCCCAACCACACTTCTCCTTTGCACCTCCCTCTGAAATCGAAACCTTCACCTGCTCGATCGCCTCTCAAGGGAAGAAGTCGAACGACAGAGCACCACCCAAGTTTGTAAAGAATCTAGAGGAAATTCCTGAGGTAGCACTCCCACCAGAGAAAACCATTCATATCTCTCTATCACTTGAAGAAAAATCCTTGATCAGACAGTTCACAGGCCTATGTCCATCTCCAAAATCTGCATAAAGCTGGGTCTAGAGAAACTGGAGACCTATAATCTCTCAATTCGTCACCTCCTACTAAATAGGGAGAGGGTTCATCTTATTTGACTTCACCCTCAAATAATATCGTGAGCTCATTTTTCAGGAATGGTCCCTACTTTATCGGGTCATAGGGTCTCTATTTGAATCAGTGGACACCAAATTTCAACCACTCAGCAGACATTACCAATGTTGTTCCAGTCTAGGTTCGGATATCGAATCTTCCAATCCATTGTTGGAACATTGATTCCTTGAAATCGATAGGCAATGCCCTGGGGAAATACATAGATAAAACAGACCCTAAATATCAGTACGCTTGTGCTAGGATCTACATAGAAGTAGACTTAGAAGCAGGCCTTCCTGAGGCCATAACTTTAATTGTGGGGACATGGTCATACTTTCAAAAACTGGACTATGAACAACTACCATTCAAGTGTCAGGGTTGCCACAAATACGGGTATTTCCAAAGGCATTGCCCCCAAAACTAGGAAAATCAACAAGAAAAAGAAAATAACCAAGGATGGCAACCTGCTAAGAAAGCTAAGGAAAACCCCAAGGAAGCTCTAGAACCAAGGAATGAAGGCAAGAAAAATCCGATATCCAACCCCAAAGAAACTCCCTCTCCCAAAGAGAATCTAGGGAAAGACCTTCCAAGAACTAATGGAAACGGATTCACCAATTTGGAGAATAATGCAGAGGAAGAAATCCAAGAAACCCAAGATGAAATCCAACCAGAGTTTATGGCGCAGGCAAATCCTACTCCTGAAACCCAAGTTCAACCAGTTGCAAGGGAAGGATAGGACCAGGGGAAATCCGAGGCAAAATCTAAAGTAGATGGGTTCGAGGATGAAGAAGGCAAAATCAAAATGACCAGGACTAGCAAGAAGAAATCCTCCTAAGGAAGAAAAACCAATAAAGAAAGAAGGGAGAAGAAAACCTATAAGGACAAGCTATAAGGATCTCAACCAATGCTAGACAAACTCCTCAAGAAATCTCGAAATACCAAACAACAAGGGCAACTTCACAAAGGCATCCCCTCACCCCCAAAAGTAATTAATGATTGTGCTCTCCTGGAACTGTAGGGGGTTAGGCAGTAAATCAAAGGAAGATGCTATGAAATACATGGTTATATATTCTCAACCATATCTTCTACTAATCCAAGAGACCAAGATGGAGGAAAATTTGATTTGGATTTTTATAAATACACTTTGTGGGATGCCTCCAAATTTGATTTGGTCTCCACCAAATCATGCACTCATTGAATCCTCACCTAGCTTCTCCATAAATCCTCAAGAACTCAGGTCTGTCTTTTTAATATTTATGTACCAGTGCTTTTCTCGGAAAAAAAACTTTGTTGGGAGCTCCTTCAGGAAGTTGCCAGTGGAACACAATTAGAAAACATCATCATAGTAGAATATATTAATGTAGTTATAAATATGTCAGAGAATAGGGGAGGCTTAGTGACCAGAGATCCTATTAGAGAATTGGTTGACGAGTTAATTCTATACTGGGATCTGACGGACATCAAACCTTCAAAAGGTAAATTCACTTGGACCAACAAGCATATTGGCCCTAGCCACATCGTTGCTAGATTAGACAGATTTTTGGTTCAAATATCCTTCTTGCTTTTGGGGTTGAGACCTCTCTCCAAAATCATCCCTTTTGGTGGGTCGGACCACAAGACCATCCTGATCGATATCAAGAAAGATGGCAACTCAGGCCCAATCCTATTTCGCTTCATCCCTCTCTGGATCCATCGGGATGGTTTCATTGTTATAATATGGGAACAATGGAACACTCCTATCACAGGTTCCCTCTTTTTTGTATGGGAAGAAAAGATCTAAAGGGTTAAAAAAGCCCTTAAAATATGGGAAAAAGAGAAGAAATCCCCCTTGCAAACCCGTCTGGAAGCTTAGAAAAATCTCGAAACCCTTCAATCCAATATGAAAGAAATGACAATAACCAGATAAATTCTAGAAAATGAAGCAACGTTGCATCAAGATCTTCATACGGCTTCCAGAATGGAAGAGGATTACTAGAGGCAAAAGTCCAGAAGTCTTTGGCTTCAATCTGGGGATCAGAACACCACCTTCTTCCATAAACAGGCCGAATCCAAGAAGCAATTTAAAACAGTGACCGAAATCCATGCACAAGGCCAGCCCATCTCAGAACTTGACAAAATTAAGGAAGAGTTTGTTCGACATTTCAGCTCAATTTTTACCGAAGATAACCAGGAACATCCTTTAGATCCAAGGGACCTTTTGGACCAGGTCCCAAGAAAATTCCATAGAGCCAACAACCAACAACTTACCAAACATGTTTCCTTGGAGGATATTAAGACCACTCTTGATAATATGGAAGACGATAAAGCACCAGGCCCAGATGGATTCATAGCCCGGTTTCTCAAAATTTGTTGGGATATTATCAAAAAATACCTCCAAAAAATGGTGTTGAAATCTCAATGCTGCAAAAAGATAGGGGGAAGCACCAATTCAACATTTCTATCTCTATTACGGAAAGAAAAGGCTACCTCCACTCTTGAACTTTTCATATCGATATCTTTATGCAATATAGGTTACAAAGTCATCACTAAAATCATGGAAAATAGGCTAAAAGGGATCATCCCCAAACTCATCCCAGAAAACCAAGGAGGCTTCATCAAGGGAAGGAAAATATGGGACAACATTATTCTGGTCTAGGAATCCATCCACTCTAGTGTCAGCAACTGAGAAAAATGTATGGTGATCAAAATTTATTTAGCTAATGCTTTTGACAGAGTTAGGCATGCCTTTCTTTTCTAGGTTATGGAGTGCTTTGGCCTCGACTCCTCTTTCATTCGTTGGGTGAAAGCATGTATAAATGAGCCTTGTATTTATCCTCTTATCAATGGTTGAGTGGCATCCTTCTTCAAATCCTATAGGGGCCTATGACATGGGTGCCCGCTTTCTTCGTTGTTTTATGCCATCCAAGTTGCGGTCCTCGATTTTCAATTGGAACACTGTCGCATTGACCAGGAACTTATGGGTATCTGGATGGATTGTGGGACAATGTAAATCAATCATTCTCATATTGCAGATGACACTCTCCTCTTAGGTGAGGCCAGCCCAACTATAGCCCGCAAACTTAAAATGGAACTAGACTACTATTGTAGGCTCTCTGAGAGTAAATTAAATCACAGGAAATGTTAGATTTTCAGCTGGCATATTATCCCAAGAGAACTTGTAGACATCTACAGAATTTTAGAAATAGAAGGAACTTCTCAATGGGACTCCTTCAAGTATTTAGGAATACCTATCCTCAAAGCTTCTCCAAAAGATAGAAACTAGGCACACTTGTTCAAAAAATCAAAGGCCAAAATACTCTCTTCGGGGGGCTCTTGGCTCAATCTGGCAGGTAAAGTGGTCCTCCTGAAATTTGTTCTAAATAGTTTCTCGGTCTATCAATGCTCTATCCTGCTAGCACCAACAAGATTCCTGCTGGATTTTGACAAACTTCTCAGAAAATTCCTTTGGCAAGGGGGTAAGAGCAATGGAGGGAAAAAATTTGCTTTAGTCAAGTGGAAGAAGATTAAAAAACCGCTAATGTAAGGAGGCCTCCAATTGCGCGATCTTAAAACTCAGAACTTGGAACTAGGGGCCAAATTCCTTTGAAATTTGATAGTAGGGAAACTATCCTAGAGCAATAACGTTCTGTGGAAGAAATAGTTTATGGGCCCTTCAAAGAAATGTTTGGACAGGGAAACGACAGTTAAAAAAGGATCCCCAATCCTAGCTATCTACCAGTGTGCGCTCCCTCGATTCAGAGAAGAATTAACCTAGATATTAGGCAACAGAAAGTAAATTAGTATTTGGAATGATTTTGTGTTAGGTATTTCCCCCTCTTGCAAGCCAACCTGACCTCCTCAATATCAGAGCTTGGATGCATGAACAAGGACTTGTTTCACTTTGGGATATCTCCACTTGGAGCGCCGACGAATCCTAGCTCAAGTGGCAGTTTCCAAACTATTTTAGGCCTTTGGAGGATGACAATAATAGGCTCCTCTCCTTGCTTCAAGGCTATGCACCCTTCACTACCACCGCCAAAGACAGGATAGGTTGGGGCTCAATATCGGGCTTATACTCCTCATCCCACAGTTATTTCCTCTTCTATGAAGTTCCAAACGTTCCCCCTAATCCTGTTGTCTAGAAATGAATTTGGCATTTTAAAATCCTACCTAAAGTTGATATTTTCATGTGGACTCTTGCTCATGGTAACATCCTTCTAGGTGATAATATTAAAAAAAAAATGCTTCCTTGGCCCCTATCGGTGCCCTCTTTGTCACTCTCATAAAGACACATCGGAGCATCTCTTCCTGGACTTCCCATTTGTTAAGGAAGTCTGGGATCTGGTGCTCCGACCTTGGTCAAGCACAATAATTCTATTGGGATCTCTGACCTCCCTTTTCAGTTCTTGGGATCTGGAATTTTCCCACACCTTATCTCAAAATCATAATCTCAAATACTATTGGCTGACTCTTGCCAAAATTCTTGTGTGGACTCTTTGGCTAGAACATAATGCCCATATATTCATAGACTCCTCCTCATCCATTGCTCAAGTAGTATCTAAAACCCAAGTCCTCTTGGGAGAATGTCTTCAATCTCTATCCTATCCTAAAAATAAGGTTTTTCTCCTTCCAGAGGAGGCATAATGGCTAAAATCGTTCTAGTTCATGGAGGTTCTGGTTCCATCTCAAGCTCCCCTTCTTGAAGACTGGGATATTAGATTGGACAGGACCCAGTTTGGTAAGTGGAGAAGATATCAGAAAATGTAAACCCTCTTTTTTTACGGAGCCTCGAAAGGTAATCCAGGGGAAACCAAAGGGGGGGGGATTATCTACAATCCAAGGGGAACTGTTGAAATTCATTACGCATGGAGCATTAGTAATGATACAAATAACATGGCAGAATCTCATGCGCTCTAGCAAGGTCTGGTTCAAATGAAATCGAAAGGAATCACAAAATCAATGGTATTTGGAGACTCACATCTGCTCATCCAAGCTATGATCACTTCACCCAAAAGTAGTAATCTAAAGTTGACCAGTTTGGTAAAGAGAATTCACCTTCTCTCCCGCTCCTTTCAAAATATTGATTTTTACCACATCCTCAGATCTCTCAACTCGGAAGTCGACAGAGAATCCAATAAGGCAACCCTTCTCAACAAGGGAGATATTCTTTTCAACAATGAGGTTTGGAAAGTCCTCCTCCACTAAGGCCCACTCTTGATTTTCTAGAGGTTGTGGATCCCAAGATCAAAGTGTTCGTTGCCTAAGTGACTTAGTTTCTTAGCAGATTGTTTTTAGATTACGACTTTAATTTGTTGTTTAAAACTAGTGATGCATATTTCTTCCCCATCTGGCATCTCGAGAATACGCTTCTCTTATTTGGATTCTATCTCTTCAAATAAAATGTACGATGGCTCTGTTCCAGTGGTTCTGCCACTGCTTCTCTATTATAATGCATAACCGCTTCTGTCAAAAAAAGATAAGAGTTTGTTAATAAGGAGTTTGAGTGCAATATTAGTTTTGATGAAGTACAAGGAGATTATGATCAATAAAGTCTACCTTAAGAAAATGATGTTTATAATGAAGATTGTGTAGTCAAAGATGATACCCTTGAAAATTTCCACGTTGTACTATTAAATCTCCACAATGACTTTATTGTCCAAAGAATCTATTTATTATTGACTATAATGTTGATGTTCAAGAGAAGGAAGGGAAGATTCCTCTGTCATCACTCACATAAATTTCAAACAACAATAAGCTCATACATTATAGCTATGATTTTCAAGAAAAATTTAAAATTGCTAATGAAAAGCTTGGTCTTCAAGGGTTTTCATATCATGAGAAAATGCGGAGTTTTGTTCTTGATAAAGGCAATAAAGAAGAGCAAATTTCCCAAAAAACATCTTCAGAAATTTTCAGCAGTCAAGTCAGAGAGCTTATATATGATAACTATGGAATAGAGATCCCAGAAAGAAAAACTCAATCATTTTGACAAGGATGAAATATTTATTGAAGATTAGGAGAATGTATTTTACAGTTTTGAAGATCATGTAGAAGTTTGTTTGCAAGTTTCAAGCAGTTTCAGTCTTTCATTGTTCATATACTATGAGTATGGATCAAATTTTTATGTTAGGTTGAGATTATCCATATCATTGTTTCTTTTAATAATCATAGGTGAAAGCAGGGTTCTTTTAAAGAGAGAGTTTCTTGTATGGTTTCACTGGAAGTTTTCTTATACCTAATGTTACGAGGAAAATCTCTCTATGGCTAGGGTGAACCACAACAGACAGGTATGACTGCATGAATCGACTCAATTCTAGCATATGCTATATAAACTAATGTGCAAGAGAGATAAGAAAGAGTCCTACCTCATCCAAACGTTTGATGATGTCCACCGTTGAGCACTTTGACCCAAAGCTTTATACCTGCAACAAGTTCTCAACAAACAAGAAGAGCAAGCATATAGTGATAATATAAAAGGTTATCACATTAGATAGCATAATCCATTAATATACAAGACAAACATGTCCATGGATAATAACTCATATATTTGCAAGATACCAATTGGATGGGAAAGGAATATTTCTATTAATAATGATCAGCAGAAGTGAAAACATTACAGACTTCCGTGTCAGCACGGTTCGGAACCAAGAAACCAAGTTCCTTCCAACTTGGCCTCCACCACTTCAATCCTCTACCAAAGGCAAGCTCATATAAGGGAGACAAAGAGGTTCTCCATCAATAAGGGAAGAGCTTGGGGGTTGAACATTGTGTTCAGACTTAAAGGAAAAAGGGATGAAGACTCAATATGAAGTAAATAATTTCTCCAGAGTAACTTTGCTCTCAAAGTTGAATTCTCTCCTCTTTTCCATAGCTCAGAATTGGCTTCTTTATAGCCTTCAAAATGCAACTGAAGGAGCTAGTTGGAACATTTCCATCATATGGAAGGCCAAGGATCAGAGATCTCCTGTCGTGACATGGAAACCTAACATTTAATTTTGATTTTCTGGCTCAAATCCCGATGTGCGTGGGTTGTAGTGGAGAAGCCAGCGTATATGCTTGTTGTATAGCTTGCAAGGTGCGTACAAGTGGTAAAATATTTATTTTTGTCTCTGGATTTATCAATTAGGGAAAGTAAGTCTGCTTGGGGGAATGGAATAAGGCCCTCTCTGCAAGATTGCATAGGGTGAGGAAAATCTTTCTCTACAACCTAACCCAGATGGTTTGAGCTGATTAAGAAGGAACCAATGTATATAAATAATTTTTCGAGACAAGCATTAATTTTAGTATTGCAATTTAGTGGAGCAATTTTAGTTTTCAGTTTGCATAGTCATTTAGTTTTAGTTTTGAATAAGCAGGGTTTCATAATAGAGAAAAATGTTTCAGAGCAAACATAAGAATTCACAAGGTTCATGAATTCATAGGGTTACAGAAATAGACAGAGAAGAAAGGGGTGAAGGCGTAGAGTCTACAGTTCTTTCGTGCCTCTCAGGGAGACACAATCCCCAGATGGAGCCTAATATTGTAACATAGAATTGTTTTTTGAAATTTTGTAAAATTTGCTAAGACTTTCCTATTTCCTTGTCTCACTTCCTGTCATCTCAAAATTTTAGTCAAGGAGAATTTTTTTGCAGAGTAAACAGGGAGAACTAGTCGCGGTTCCAACCTCTTAGTTCCAAAGAGCCTAAGTAGAGAACCAAGCAAGTATGTGAACCAGTCAGAGTTTTAGCAGGGGATTTCATTTCAATTTTATAGTTCATATTGACTTGGTGATATTGGAAACCCCAATATCGGATAGTTTTGTTTCCTTATGCATTTCATTTGTTAAGTTTCAGGATATCCCAATACCCGATATCAAGGTTTTGATTCAATGTTCCACTCCAGCTCATTATTTTTATAAAAATAATTAAATAAAGGTTCAGGTTTCCAGCTTACGGGTTCCATATCGAATCCTAGCTATTGTAGGGTCCACATCGGGAGTCATTAAATTGAGTGCAAGGTTTCAAGGAGATATCTCATATCGGGTATTGATCAATTGAAAAACAAACAAAGAAACAAAAAAGAGATAAGTCAATATTCGATATTGCCCACATCAACATTGTGTCACCTCACCACATCAGCTTCCACATGAAGCTATCTCAACACTCCAGCAAGTACACTCAGAGGAACCAATGACAATGTGGCATGCCAAGAACACTCGTTAGAGTGAATCCAAAGGCATCACATGTCAATGGGACCACGCTCTTATATCTCATACCAGATATCTGGAATTTGTTAATTGTTATGTTATGATTTAATATATACCCGATATCGAATACACTCAATATCAAGATATTGGATATCGAATTATCCTGAGTCAAACTTTCACACATTTGTCCAGATATCTGATACTTCAGTATCCATTTGAAGCGAGCCCCAATTCTAAAAATTAGCATTTCGCGCAGCGTTTCATAGTCTCTCCAATCAATTACAAACTATGTGGGAATATATTTTCAATATAAACCCTTTGAAAATCAATTCAGTGATGAATGTGGGATAAAGGATTAACCTTGACAATCAACAATTGTTGTTTCTTCTTAGATGAATCCAACGATTGTTGAGTCTTCTTCTCCTGCAGAGGTGAATTTGGGTTTCTAGAAGTTAAATATGGAAAATGAATACACTATTCTAATACTCCTTATGTTGTAATAGGCCTTAAAGACATACCACCCCGAGGGTTAGCTCAAGCGATCATGATCTAGATATGAGATCTCTCCCCCAAAGTTGGGAAGCTCATGGGTTCGACTTTCTTGATCCCCTCATCATTGGGATCCATAATAAAGGTTGGAAATTTACCCCATTTATCATCCATGGATCATGGGGGAGTACTCGAAGGTTTTTCTGCAATGTTTTCCTTTTAAAAAAACATGTCTTAAAGATGTCGTAAAGAAGCCAACATCAACAATAATACACCAGGAATTGAATTCTATTAAAATGATCTCCTTAAATTTAGAGTTCAACATAAGATAATGAAAATTCTTATAAAAAGTCAAATCAACATAGAAAATACACTTGTTATCCTATTTGTGTGTCCTTTAGGGATCTTGTACCATAGTATCAATCCTCTCATCTTTGGCATATTCAAAAAATATTTCTTCCTTCCACCCTGGTTCCAATACATAAGTTGTTTTTATTTATGGAAGTCACTAAAAGGAATATACATGTACATTGCTTACTCCCTTCTTGTTCTAAATTTCCCCACCATCAATCCCTAGGAAAGCCACAACATAAATATCAAAACTTAGCTCATAACTTTCTAGGTATAATTTTAGTGTTTTTGTTGGCACAGGGGCAGACCCAGGGTTCAACGCTACAACAACGCACCAAAAAAACCCTAACTACCGGCCCTTTCGACAACACCTGCGAAGCAAATGAAGTCTGACCCGAGGTAGAGGAAGGGGTGGTCGCAGGACTCAGATGTCTGCAACCTTAGTTGGGACACAGATCTGTGATTCTAGTATTTAACAAAGCACTTAGCAATAAACCTTCATCAATATTTAACCAATATCTACTCCAGAGATAAAACAGAGCATCACAACATTCACCCAAACATAATATATCTAAGCACTTAGCATAAGGAATTAGATCATATCTAGTAAATTCAAGCACATAGCAAGTTCACAGAGGTCAAATCTAGCATCCAGATTCATCATATGCACAAAGTATAAACAGATATATCTATCTATCTATGTCAAGCACTTAGTAGATAACACATAAGTACACCAACACATCACACAAAGCAGAGCAACACAACATATACGTGGTTCACCCCCACCCTGGGGCTACATCCACCAACTCTTCTTCTTTATTAGCTTCTTCAATCAGATACATGCACAAAGCCACAAAACCCTTACTCTGCATAGGACAGGAGATCTGTGCACCTCGCTATATCCTCCTTCCTTGCGTTACAACACAAAGCCATTTATAGTCTGTTACAACCACTTGCACTTAGCTCTACAAGTCTCTCACAGTATGCACAAAGAATTTACAAGCCACACTTTCACTTAGCACAACATCACATAGATGCCTCTTCTCTCTTTTCTTACATCGCCTAGACATCTATTTATATATTACAAAATAGGCCTAAGCATGGGTAAACCCATGGGACGACATTCCCATACCCGTTACATATTCCCAAATCCAAAAAAGGACCCAAAAAGGGGTCGAGATCCCGCGATCTCTACTTTGTCTTGCATTCCACCTTCGACAGGCTGTCAAAGTCCAAAATGATCAAACTTGACCAAGGATCTCTCAAAACTTGGTCGAGGGCCAACAGGCCCCCAACACTCACTTGTGACTCATCCCGAGTCACTCTAATGTAGGAAGTTCTACTTCGAAAGCCTTGAGCTTGGCTCAAGTTGCTTCGACTTGTTGTTGTGATACAACCTCTTGTTCAGTAAAATCTTGGATGACTGCATCGCTCACAGGTCCTTCCAGACATTATTCAGTTTCATTAACAACCTGCTCTAGTTCTACTCCTCAACCTTCAACTTCTGTGAACAATTGGTAGGCCTTATCTTGCACAGGTTGGAGTCTCTGAGTTACTTCCATAACTCGGATCTGAATAGAGTGAATCTTCTATTTCGCGGGTCATTGCTCTTGAGATCTCTTCATTCTTTCCACAGCTGATAGGAGCTTCAACTATGCCTATATCGTTTCGGCGTGATACTTCACCTCTTGGAGCTCCGACTCCAGTTCTCTTAATTATGGACTCTCAGCGAGTTGCTCGTATGTAAGGGCACTGCAATCACTCAGCTGCTTGCATTCCATAGCAAGGGTCTTTAGTCTCTCAACTGCGCTCCTGGAAGTTGCTTCTCTTTGGTCCTTCACATCATGTGGGGTCTCGGGCACTGTGCGTAGTTCTAAGTCTGTGATGTGTTGTTGTAGCTGCTGGATCACTTCTTCAAGCTGCTCTACTTGTTGTGTAACTCGATCTTATGCCTTTATTTCTACGACTGTCACAGAGAGAAGTGCTCTGTTGATCGCTTCCTTTCCTTTGAGTTGCTCAGAGAAAAACTATTATTTTCCTTGTTGTATCTGTGATTTTTCTTTGATGAACTTCACTTGGAGGGAAATCTTTTCCAGTTCTACAACTTGGTGTTTTTCTACAAGTACTCCTTGTACTTGCGTCAAAGCCTGGGTGGATTTTTCTATTTCCTCTTGTGCTCATTGAAGGCAAGCTTCGACTGTATCAGCTAATCGGTGGAGTTGGGTTGGCTCATCTCCCAGCTCTGGTGTTCCTAATGGAAGAGGCGTAGTGGATACTACACGGCTGGACTGTAGTGCATGTTGTACCCCTCGGAGTTTGATTACAATCCTATCATACATTGCTTCCTGCTTGGCCTCTTGTTTTTCTGCTATTTCTAGTAAAGCATCATTCAGGGCTGTTATGAGGAAGTCGAAGTCATCAAAGGTGAGGACAGTCTGCATCTTGGTCATGGAGGCTTTCGATTTCTTCCAGGAAGAAGGTTTCAGAGGCAAACCCTTCCGCTTCTTCAGGGGATCAACCTCATCTCCTTGATTTTGTTCGACTTCTTTGTCATCTAACTCTTCACCATCACCTCCTTTCTCTAGTGATATGGAAGAAGTATTCATGGATGCACTATCTAATCCTTGAACTTCTTCGGTCTTCTTTGTCTTGCTAGGTCCAGGTGTATCCTGCGTAGTTTCTAGGTTTTCGATGTTAGATATCTCTACGGGGTTGGTGGGGATAAGGAGGTAAACAGACTATTCCTTAGTAATCTCCTCTAGGTCCTCCTCTGTTAGCTTGTAGTAGGATTGAATTTGTTGCTTATGTTCATTAGCGCGCGTTGTAATATAAATGAAATGTCGATCTGCGTTGAACTTCATCAAAGGTTGGAACCGGTGTAGAGTGTTTGGAGTCATGTGAGGCTCGAACTGAATCGATATTCAGCTGATCGTAGTAAGTATGAAAAACAACATTTGACTGCCACTATTTGTTCATATCGCTAGAATACCAAAGTGTATTGAACTTCGCAGCCAGCGGCTCGAATGGCTCGATGTCGGGGAAGGTCGCACCTTCCGGCATCTCCCAGATGATGAATGCAATAAGGATCAAAAGCCAACTAAAATGGAATTCATAACCTTGATATTGTGCTTCTCTGTAGTCTAGTTCCAACTGATTCACCAGGTAATTCGCCCAGTTCATCTGTAGGCCTTCCGCGCACTTCCCTGCGAGGTCGACTACAAAGTCAATGACTTGGGTAGGTCAGTTCTTTCTTACTGACTTCCCTGCAATCAACTGACATGTGAGGCGCAATACACCACTCTGTATAGAAGCTACCTTGTAGCCTCGCGTCCCCCTCTCAACATCGTCGTTGGTGTCCTTGATCCTCTGTGTTAGAGCGCAATCCATGTCTTTTCCTGGATAAAAGTATTGTGGATTAGGTCCCTGCATACTCAACCCTGTGATCTGATTGATTAGTGTTGGATCAACTGTGATACGACGGTCTATCCACAAATAGCCTCCATGGTAACAAGAAAGCAGCAACTTGACACAGGCATTCACCTCCTGGTGTCTTCTGAAGTGTGGGATCTTCATGACATTCAGCAGGGTGGACTGCACGAGATTATGGGTCCATGTCTGGGGGATTATCTTTGAATTCTTCCCCTTCGTTCTGGTCAGGTACTTATGTGGGGAGAGCATGTTATATATTTTTCAGTTGTCGAGGTTGAAGTCACTGAACTTCAACACTGTAATCTTGTCTTGGTCTACTCGAACTGCACGGATCCCCCTCGAGAGGTTCGCAGTGATCAAGGTATACTCGAAATCTTTGGGCATGCTATCTTGATTTACTACGCCACTCAGAGGTGGTATGTAGGTGGGTAATATAGTCGAGATCAATTTGGCCTTTGCGATATCATCCCTGTGCTTGGTTCTCTTTTCATCTAATGGCTGGGATGGTCTGACTCCGTGAGCATTCGACAGAGATGCTTGCACTGTTCTTGTGGATGAAGCTTGTACACCTACAGATAAACCTCTCTCCGACATGACTCTTTCAGTCATCAGGTTGAGGAGTACTTCTATCACAGATTCTTTGAGTGCATTGAGCTCCTGGGACATACGCTCTCGGGATTAACTAGATCGAGTTCAGATTAACTTAGACACTGCAATGAAATAGATGGCAATAATGCGATGATCAGTGTGCAAGATCAACATAGTCTGCGGGCTCAAATTATTGGTTATAAAAAGTGTTCTCGATGCATGGCGCGATGGGATAAATAGATAACTCGAAAATGGGTCGCTTGCAATGGGTATGAATCCTTCCTGAACTTTGTTTTGTCCATTATGGAACGGTCCCAATGGTTTGATGGCGAGTTGTCTGGTCATAAATTCCTTTATACCCGTTCAGAGCATTGGTCTAACAGTTATAATGTCCCCAACGGCTATATCGCTTCACCATGGCGAAGTGTCATGTATCGTTGTGCTGATATCCCAATGAAGCTCCAATTTTGCAAATTTTCCTTCTACGAGGTTCCTTCTGGATCTTTCTGCAACTTTTCAATCTTAGCTCTCTTCTTACTTATTTTTCTAGCCTTCTTTCCAGTGAGCTTCATCTCGGTATTCCTTTTCCCATTTTGATTCTTATCTTCTTTTGACATAGTGACTTCGCGTTGTTGAGATTGTTTCCTGGGATTCAAGGGTAATACTTTGTTTTTATCTAGGATAGGTGTTTTAGTCTTCTGTGGGTCCTCTAGTGTTCTTGCAACTTTGATATTTACGTCGTTGTTGTTAAATAGTTGTGATCTGTTCTCCTATTCTTCAATCAAGTGTGTGATTCTTTTAGTTATAAAATATTTTAACTCTTGCTTCTTCTACTCTAAGACTTCTTCTTCCTTCCTTCCTTCTGGCTTTATCTCTTTCAATCCAAGGTCTTCCTAGTAACATGGTAAATAGAGCGTTGTCCTCAATAAATTTAATGATCTCAAAATCTTCTTCTGTCGAAGTTCCATTGACATTCATAGGTATCTGAGCGAGCTTCCCACATAGGGTTATCAGTTTTCCTCTGAATAATCCTATTCCTCCCAATGAAGGAAACATAGCAGGCTTTCCTAAAAGTTCCCAGGTTCTTTATGTCATAACATTCACCTATGTTTCCTCATCCAGAACACAGTCAACGTCGAAGTCTCCTAATCTTGCTTCAATGCATTCTTTTTTAGTGAAGATATCTGATAATCTGACATGTCAGTGGTCATTCAGGGTTTCTCTCATCTGTATCAATACTTTCTCTGATTCTTTTTGGGATTCTACCATAATCTTAGTTTCTAGATCTACCTTAAGGTTTTCTTGGTTCAGATTCATTCTTTTAACTTTAGCAATCATTCTAGGGCAATCCAATACTTCATGGTCCATAACTTTACAACAAATACAACTAGGTCTTCTCCCAGGGAATTCCTTAGTAAGATGTCCTGGTTTTCTGCAACTGTAACAGAGGGTTAATCCTCTCTTTATTTTAACTGATCCCCAGCCCTTTTTTTATTGCGTGCTAGGATCGTTGGAGCTAACCTGCAAAAATTTCTTTCTAGGATCCTGCATCCATTTGTTAGTCCAAATATTCTTTCTATGCATAGGTATACCATATCTTTCACTATTAGTATTATATCTACTCATGTCAAACCTTCTTTCATCTACTAGTACTCTAGTTTTCGAGCTAGGACATAATCTATCAAACATACCTAGATCCATCCTTTAGAAACAAAATTTTCCACTTGTCTTACTTCTACAAAGCACAAAGCTTTCAGATCTAGAAATTTTCACTAATCTTACCTTTATCAGAGCACAAAGCTTGAAAATCTTACCTCTTTTCTTCAAATCTGACCTCTTTTCTTGCCACAGAGCTTTACAAGTCAAGCGGAATGTTGCACACTAGGGCAACAGATCTACGCATGGAGATTTCTCAATTTCAGGTCGAATATTTGCACAAGCTTCTTCTTCCTCAGTTCCCAACAATCACAGTTTTAGTCTCGACAACGGAACCATTTATTGGCACAGGGGCAGACCCAGGGTTCAACGCTACAACAACGCACCAACAAAACCCTAACTATCGGCTCTTTCGGCAACACCTGCGAAGCAGATGAAGTCTCACCCGAGGTAGAGGAAGGGGTGGTTGCAAGACTCAGATGTCTGCAACCTTAGCTGGTACACAGATCTGTGATTCTAGTATTTAATAGAGCACTCAACAATAAACCTTCATCAATATTTAACCAATATCTACTCCGTAGATAAAACAGAGCATTGCAGCATTCACCCAGATCTAATATATCTAAGCACTTAGAATAAGGAATTAGATCAGATCTAGTAGATTCAAGCACTAAGAAACTTCACAGAGGACAGATCTAGCATCCAGATTCATCATATGCACAAAGTATAGACAAATCTATCTATCTATATATGTCAAGCACTTAGCAGATAACACATAAGTACACCAACACATCGCACAAAGCAGAGCAACATAGCATATACGTGGTTCACCCCCACCCAGGGGCTACGTCCACCAACTCTTCTTCTTTATTAGCTTCTTCAATAAGATACATGCACAAATCCACAAAACCCTTAATCTGCATAGGACAGGAGATTTGTGCACCTTGCTAGATCCTCCTTCCTTGCGTTACAACACAAATCCCTTCACAGTCTGTTACAACCACTTGCACTTAGCTCTGCAAGTCTCTCACAGTATGCACAAAGCATTTACAAGCCACACTTTCACTTAGCACAACATCACATAGATGCCTCTTCTCTCTTTTCTTACATCACCTAGACATCTATTTATATATTACAAAATAGGCCTAAGCATGGGTAAACCCATGGGTCGACATTCCCATACCTGTTACATATTCCCAAATCCAAAAAAGGGGTCTAGATCCCGTGATCTCTGCTTCGTCTTGCGCTCTGCCTTCGATAGGCTGTCGAAGTCCAAAATGGTCAAACTTGACCAAGGATCTCTCAAAACTTGGTCGAGGGCCAACCATTTTTAGCAGTCCTATGCACTCCATCATAGAATCCCTTGTTATTTCTACTTGTAAATTTGGTAATGGATCAATTTTCATCCCCACTAATGTTACCGGCTTGGAATCTATGAAGTTATGGGTGCTATGATATGTAGCATATCCAACTCCCTTTCTAGGCCACATTATGACTAAAAATGAATAACTATAACTCTGATACCAATTTAAATGCGGAAAAAAAACCCAAAATGAAATACAAGCTCATGCAATTGTCCATAATAATTAAAAAAAATGAATGCAATTCATTTAAACATGCACAAAAAAAATTAAACACACGCGACAACAACATTCAATCACATAAACATAGATTCAAATGCAGCATTTACACATAGTGTATAACAATAAAGAATGCAAAACTCGTAGTGAAATGCACAACCATTAAATTCATTATTTAACAAAATTAAACATAGTGGATATGAGCACTTATTTTATTAAAAAATAGGAAACCAAATGAAAAGTAAAAATGTTCCACCCAACCATAGAATCACTTCTCCAACTCTCAGCAATAAGTCCCCCCCCCGAGTTGGGGCTATGAATCCACAAGAAAGGGTGTCTCCTAGAGGTGTATATTTTCCACTCACAAGAACTAAATTCCTACATTCCAATCCAATAGAACTCTTTCCCATCAACTTGAAAAACCCAAGGAATGAGATCCCCTTCTCTGCCACGCAGTCCCTCGGGTATCCCACTTCCCTCCAGGGCTCCAACATAATATGGACAAGAAATATCTCTACTAGGGACTCCAAGAATTCTATGTCTATAAGGAATTCTAACAACAACAACTCCCTTGCTCACTTGGGAAATTATTACATAGAAATCTCATTTATAGGCCTAAAAATTTGCTTCTTCATGCAATTAATAGATCCAAGAGTTGTCCACAAAACCCATTATGGATTCCTGCTATCTCCCATGAGTCTAACGCATTTCTTCTCTTCTACCCAATAGAAAAAATTACACCCTTTTCCCATTAGAATTCCCTTTTTTATCCCTTGTATCTTGACTCTCCCAAATCCCAAGGTTCATTGTACTTAGGGCCATGCTCTCAATAAATTTGTGAGGTGACTTTTCACAACAACCCTCTTACATGAATTCAATGATTGGGGGTTTGAAACACTCAAAAAGGAAATATAAGGTTCTTACTAAAATAATTTATAAATATGGTTTGGGTTTAATACGTGTGTATAATTCCCCCTTCAACTGCCCTCTCTTGTGGATACTTAGCCCCCATGTCTCCTTTTGTATCTGTCTACAGTTAGTTACACATTTTATTTATCATTTTCAATATACAATGTTTACATATTGCATTGCTTGGCCCACAACCATACATCGTTTTTACAATTACATTGCTAATTTGGGAATTAAAAATGAGGATGTTACTTTCCCCTCCCCCTACAATTTGCATTATATGTAGTGCACGTCACCATACAATTTTACATATTTACATACATAATTTTTTACATCAAAATACTTGATAATTCCATGGCTTGATGACTCTAGCAACAATTCCAACCAACAACTCTTGTTACCCTCAACCTACACAAACCAAGGAATGGGATCCAACACAGGTTGGACATGACATCTTAGAGCTATGGATCCAGGAACTCTAACTACCAAAATTGATTCTTCGTACACTTGTGTACAAATGTACATTCAATTTTCTTCAAAATTTACAAAAATATGTGAGTAATCCTCCCACAAGGCCTCCTCATGCTCCCATGTGGCCACATCTTCTGGATTGTAGCAGGTCAATTGGACCTTTACTAGGCCGATGGATTTTTTCTTGAGTACTTTGAATTTCTAGCCCAAGATGTGCACTGGCTCCACTCGAAAGTCCCCTTTGTGTTACACCTGGATCATAGTCCAATCAATCACATGGTTAGGATCGAGTACATACTTCTTCAATAAAGACACATGGAACAATGTTATGAATTCTCATGGATGTAGATAATGCAAAAACGTATGTAATTGGGCCCATCCTCTCTAGGACTTCAAATGGCCCATAGTATCTTGCTACCAATTTTGGGCAACTTCCCAATCTTAGCGAGCTCCTCTTGGCTTTAACTTTTAAAAACACATGCTCACCCACTTTCAATTCCCCTTGTGTTCTTTTTTTTTGGCATAACTCTTTTTCCTATCATGTGCAACCTTTAAATTCTACTTATTTTTACCATCCGCTCTCCCATTTCCCTTATCCATTATGTCCAATAACAACTTTGTCTATTGGGTTAGTCTAACTCACTAGCATGTTACATTTTCTACCATACAAGGCCTCAAATGGGCTCATCTTTAATGATTCTTGATACCAATTGTTGTAATAAAATTCAACTAAATTAAGACAATCTTCCGACCTAGAAGGTTTATCCATTATATACATTCTCAACATGTCTTCAATTATCCGGTTAATACTCTTTGTTTTCCCATCTGACTCTGGGTCATATGTTGTACTGAAATTCAAATTAGTCTCAAATCCCTTAAATGATCCCCTCCAAAAATTGGAAGTGAACTTGGGATCTCTATCTGACACTATTGCCTTAGGCACACCATGTAGCATGACAATTTCCTTTATATAAGTCTCTGCAATATTGGTAATCTATGCAATATTGATAATCTATGCAATATTGGTTACCTTGTGAGTCATTTTTACTAGAATAAAATGTGCATCCTTTGTAAGTTTGTCCACCACTACCATGATAGAGTCACACTGCATTGCTTTCCTGGGAATCTTGGTAATAAAATCTATAGGAACCACTTCCCATTTCCATTCAGGAATTGGAAATGGTTGTAGAAATCTCGCTAGATGTTTAGGCTCAACATTTAGCTTTTGACATTCCATGCATCTAGTTATGTAATCAACCATATATTTCATACTAGGGAAAAAATATTGGCCTTTTACAACTGCAATAGTTTTCTAGTACCTTGGATGTCCAACATATGGCACATTGTGCATCTATTTCAATACCAAATCTCTCAACTCTTGAGAATTGGGAAAATAAACTTTATTCCTGAACAAGAGGATTCCATCCTCTTCTAACCTGTAATATTTAAATTTTTGTTGTACATTACTTTGTTGTAAGCCTTCTTTAAATTGCACATAATGTTGGTCTGTCATTATAGCCTCTAAAATCTCATCTTTTAAATATGATTTGCACAAACTAATGGTTGTAGAATGCATTTCATGCACCCTTTTGCTAAGTGCCTCGACAACTTTATTCTCTTTTCCCTTGATATGCTTGATGTCAAATTCATATTCACTGATAAATTCCAACCATCTAGTTCGTCTATCATTTATTTTTGGTTGTTTACACAAGTATTTCAAACCACTATGATATGTCCTTAATTCAAATTTTCTTCCCATCAGATAAAGCCTCCACATTTTTAAGGCATGAACTATGGCTGCCAATTCTGAGTCAAGTGTAGTATAATTTATTTAATGCTCTTTAAGATTCCTTAACTCATAACATATGACATGCCTATTTTGGGTAAGGACTCCACCAAGCCCTTTATTGCAAGCATCGGTGCACACAACAAAATCCTCATCTAGATCTAACCTTTAAAATAAGTCCGTTGGTTAATAAATCCTTCAAGTGCTGGAAATTCTCTTCACACTTGGTATTCCATTAAAATTTATTTTTTTTATTTGCAAGGATGTTATCAAGTGTGTAATATTGGAGAAACTCGCAATGAATCTCCTATAGTAACTAGATATATCCATAAATGATCTAACCTTTGAAATATTCTTCAACATTGGCCAACTTCTTATTGCTTCAATCTTTTCTGGATCCACTGCTATGCCATCCTCTGAGACAATGTGGCCCAAATAGTGGATATGCTTTTGATAAAAAAATACACTTGTTCAACTTGGCATACAGTTGGTGTTCTCTCAATGCTTGTAGAACCATCCTTAAATGTTGTTCATGCTCCTCCTTCGTCTTGGAATAGATAAGAATAACATTCAAAAAGACAATGATGAATTTGTCCAAGTAATATCTTAATACTCCATTCATCAGACACATGATAGTAGGTGGCGCATTTGTCAAGCCAAATGGCACTACCACAAACTCATGATAACCATACCTTTTCTGAAAGGTTCTCTTAATAGTATCTTCTTCTATGATTCTCACTTGATGGTAACTTGATCTCAAGTCAATCTTGGAAAATATATTTTATCCCTTCAACTAATCAAAAATATCGTCGATCCTCGACAAAGGGTACTTGCTCTTTATAGTAACCTTGTTCAATTTCATGAAGTCAATACAAAACCTCAAAGTTTCATCCCTCTTCTTCACAAAAAGCACCACAATACACCAAGGTGAAACACTTGGGAATATGTACCCCTTTTTCAACTATTATTTTAGTTTCATATGCAACTCTTCCGGCTCTAGTGTGCTCTTTTCATAGGGAATTTTGGACACTAGGGAAGCTACATACATTAAATCAATAGAGAAATCAATGTCTCTCTTTGGTGGTCATCCCAACAATTCCCTAAACATGTCTTCATATTCCTTCAATACTGGATAATATTCAAGACTTGTCTTCTTATCTTCTGTTGGCTCTTCCATATGGGATGCATATATCTAACACCCTTTTCTAAAACTTATTTTATGTTGCAATGATAAAATCTCTCTAACAGATATAGGCCTTGGAATACCTTGAACTATCCTTGAATTCCTTTCCTCATTGAGGCATGTGAAAGATTTGTTGTAGCAATCTAATATATCACGATGCTTGTGCAGCCAATCCATACCAATTAATCAATCATAGGGCCCAAGTGGTATGATGCTTAAACTTTATTGGTGTTGACTCCTTTCATGTTCACTGGTTAGTGTTCTTGATAAGCTCATTGATTTTCCTCTTGTTTCCAATCGCTAATTGAACTAACCAAGACTTTTCATGCTTGCATTTCTCCAATTTAATTATTTCAACTAGATTTGGATCTATATAGCTATGACTGGCTCTATAATCAATCAAAATATTTTTGGGTTGATTATCAATCTTACCTTCTACATCAATCGTGTGGGATTGATAGTCTCCTTGTATATTATCCAAGGCTGCATTAATCCTTGGCATGCTCCTACCCACATCCTCCATTATATCCTCTTTCTTTATGTTATGAACAGTCCTCATCCTATCTCCCTTGCGAGGAAGATATTTATACATGTGGTATCCTTCACATCCCCAACACTTTTAGGATGTTGTCTTAGCCTCTACCCCAAGGAATCTATTGTTTAGCTTCACCTTGTGTTGGTTTCCCTTGTTGATTTGATTGATAATTGTTCCTAATGAAAGGTGGCTTGAACCCTTCCTTTCTCTGATCCATCTTGTGTCTCTTCTTATCATCAATGCATTTTAAAAATATGGTCTTCCCTTGTTCTGCTCATACAATAATTTATCCTTCCTCATGGCTTCTTCCAAAGTCTTAGGCTCATCAAATTGGATTTCATCTTTGTAAAATGAAGTCCACCCACTCAAGAACCTTTGGATTTTCACCTTCTCTTCCTTGATGAAGTCCACGTACCTTAGAAGCTCTAGGAATTTTCTCGCATTCTCTTCCACAATCATGTTTCCTAGCTTGAACTTAAATAATTATTGCATATTTTTGTCATAGTAATTCTCTAACAAGTATTATTGCTAAAAATATTTCTTAAATTTCTTCTGGGAAATTCTCTTCTCAACATTATGTTTGACTTGCTTTAGCTTATCCCACCACAAGGAAGCCTTCTCCTAAAGATGATATATATCAATTATTGCTTCCAGTTTTATTGAGTATTATGCAGCCAAAAATATTTTCTCATGCCCAACAACCAGGCTTCAACATCCTCACCCTTCCTATGCTCTCCATCAAATGGCGGTGGCTTGAGTTACCTAAGCCCTCCTTGCAAGATATATGACTTAGGCCTCCTCCTCTTATGTCTGACATGGGACACATTTGGGTTTCTTTATGATTCTGAACGTGCATGTTCTCTTCTGGTTGAGTTTTTGGGTTAATGATGATGTCTACTAGCACTCCTTGAGTGTCTAGATCCCTTGTGATCATCCCTCCTATCATGAGATATGGATGCTTCTACTTGTCTTACACTAGCTTCTTGTTTTGTGCCAGAATATTTATTGATTTCTCTTTGTAACATATTCAAAATATGTAGCACCTAAGTGTTAATTTGTTTATGCTCCTTGTGAGTATTGTAACATTATGTTCCTTGGTAAAACTCACCTTGTCAGATCAATGGAGTCAATCTTTCTTAGGTCCGACCGTCGACTAAACTAATTCATTGATTGTTTCCACTTTAGATTCAAATTCCACATTTTATGGATAGTTACAATCGACATGATCCGTGGTTCTTTGGTTTTGTCCATTTCCAAGCCTATTTATATATGGTCCCTCGAATCACTCTATCATCGTCGGATCATGAACATCATTTGTACTCCAGTGCAATGATGTCTTTAGGCACCAACACAGCTTTGGGAACCTATGTTCTCCTCTGCATTTATTTTTTGTGTCCCAACATGGTATCAGAGTTGTTGGGTTTGTGATATTAGGTTCCCAGAGGAAACATGAATGAGGTTGAGAGAGTGGCCAAGTCGCTATAGATTGATCTATGTTGAGATTCATGATCCAGTTTTGTTGAGTCATAATGGGTTGTTCAGAAACTAGAAACTCATTACTAACTATTCTATGAGTTTTTTATTGCCCGTTGTGGGTTATTGAGCCGTAAAAACCCTTCTTTGTTTTCTATGCATTATGGGTCACTTGATTTTATGATCTAATTTCGTTGAATGTGTGGAAGACATATGCCCACTAGACTCTTTCTTAGGTAATTCAATCCACTGGTGGCTCATTTTAATAGACTTGGCGGCTCATTTCTCTCAATTATTGGAGGGTTTGACCAGGGATACACCGGTCTACTAAGGAGGGAATTGACCGTGACTAAGAACCATTGAATATGGATCATTGACTCAGTCATGGCTCGAATATTGTTTTTATTTTCAACTGGACATCGACTCAAAATTCCTCGACTAGAATTCGATCCCATCGACTCGACCAAACTCCCTATTTTCTTTAAATTGAACATCGAATAAGATATACAAATCACTGTCGACTAAGATATGAAAAGCACTATCGACTAAGTCGAATTCCCTCATCTCTTGCTTGACTCAATTGGATATCTCTCTACTCAACTCATCTAACCTTCCTTGACTTGCCTCTTGCTATGGTCCAAACCTTCAACTTCTATTTATCAACCTACCTCTGGGTTCAATGAACTGGTGATCTGACAAACCATTGATCCATCGATTGATAAATATCATTATGCCTTGGGAAAAGGAGGGTGAATGCTCAGAGTTAGACATTGGCTATATTGGTTTGGAATACTTGATAGCCAAATGTGGAAAGAATGTATGTGTATTTGTTCCTTAGTTTGATAATTTTTTCAAGAGGTTGCAGTTAAGACGCTTGTCTAGCTCCATCGATTGGAGGGTGGCATGTGTTGTTGGACTCAGAATTCCCTAGAAACGGTGGATTGTGCATTATGTGATTGCAAGATTTTTTTAAAGTTTTGATTGAGGTCGACTCACTCCTGTAGTCAACTTGATTTTTGAGGTTGATGAGCATGCTCATAACTCCTGTGGTCAACTATATTCTTGCTTTGATCAATGATGAGTATGATTTCCTAAAGATATTTTTTCAAGTATATATGAGCATTGATGGCAGCGTAAAAAAGATCATCAATTTACCATCTTGAAAAATTGTTGTGAACTATACACTTGAAATTGTGAATTCTTGATTTAGTTAAAATCAATCAACAAATTGAGGTAGTAGACTTACATATATTGAAGTCATTTATGATCTTGTATTATGCCATTATTTATCGATATTGTTATCCTATCCGATTTTATTGTTCCAGGATACTTCTCTTTGAGTTCATTTGTTGACTTATTGTGTTGCAAATCATTTATTAAGATGGGTAAAAGAATGAAGGAACTCTGTGAGAATAAGGATGTTGATCAACTTCGTCAAGAAGTCATTATATTGAAGCCTATTGTTGCTCTATTGTAGATAGAGAATATTGGACTGAAGAAACAGTTGTAGATCGAAGTTGTCTTATTCCAAACTACTCTAGTTGAGAAATATAGGAGAATTTATTCCCTATAAAGAATGATGGAATCCTTTTCCAAATTCTTACAGGTGAATTTCAAGATAAATTAGATCTTGTTGATGATTTAGAGGAAGAAGTTAAATCTCTCCCTCGTTCAATTTTTTTTTCCTTGGAAATGGAAATCTAACAGCTGATGGAAACTAATTTTGAACCGACTACTGAGGTTTCCCATTTGTAGGCCTCTTTTGATGAACTTCATAAGGAAGTTGCTCCTCTTCAAGAATATAAAAATCACCTATTTTATGAATATCAGTTTTTGAAAGAAAATTATGATGCCTTGTTGCTGCAGTTAACTGAGAAGAATGAAATTATTCATGGATTACAGGACTGCAAATAGAACCTTCAAGATGAAGTTCACTGACTACATAATACTGAGAAGAAGTTTTCTATTGTTGAGCTTTCAATCTCACCTATTCTTTCTTCCACCTTTGATAATATTGATTGTATTATAATTACTTGTAAGAAGACTAATGATTGTGTTCTTTCTCCCAACTTTGAAAAACACACTACAGGTATTGGGTCTCGACTATTGAGCAAGATGGGATATACCAGAGGCGAACTTGGGAAGAATGGATAATGCATTGTTTTTCCTATTACCCCCGATATGAATTCACCTAGAACATGTCTTGGATATGATGTTATTGTTGCCTCCCTAGCTACGCCTAGACTTGCTACAACTAGGGAAGTTTTATTTATTGCAGGTGGGGTTCAGATTAGGTTGTCAGAAGAGAAATCTATTGTTGATTGTGCTAAACATATTGATGAGTTGAATGTTCCTAACATACCAAAATTTGAGAATATTGTTGTGAATGACATTGTTGTTAATATGTCAGGTTGTTCTACTCCTATAATTGAACTAGAACATGAGCCTGTTAGAATATAATGGATGTGTTAATTTTACCATTGACAATATCTCTATTGTCACCCAACCATAGGCCGAAGCCACCCTCTGTGCACCTTAACCTTGACAGAGAATCACTCCGGAAGCAAACCCTAGGCTAGATAGCCAAACAAAGGGTAGCACACCTTTCCCCAAGGATAGCGCACCAACAAGAGTTGATCAGATATTCCAAACCCTAGCCAAGAGATATTCCAATCCAAAACATAACTGCTAGCTACAGCAGCTGCACCGACATCTCTCCTCAAACTTGTGCACAAAACTGGGCACTACAGTGCGCACAAGTTTTGCTCTGCAATTATGAGGCTGCCTGCCAAAATGAAGACTGGCCTCCTGTATTTATAGTAATTATGGCTAACTTCCTGGGCCGACTTCTCATTCTGGGTATCTATCTGTTCAGTATATTATTATTTCTTTTGGCCGACTTCTTCTCTTGGAGGCTAATAACCTAATATAAATTATCTTCTTGAGCCGACAAGTCTTCTAGGGTTATTAGCCAACTCATTAGGGTTTCTTCTTGCTTCCTGGAGTATTCTATTCTCATCAGGTTTACACATGGAGGTAAATACCTCCCACAACTACCATAATATCAACACTCCATCCTATCTAGGGAGGTATTACAAGTAATGGTCTTGAGCACAAAACATATCATTCACCCAGTAGCATCAACATACTCATCTAGATTATCTCATGACTAGATTATGAGCATCATCATCACCATCAGTGTCATCAACTGCATCATCTCTCAAAACCATACTCCATATGAGTAATCAAACATAATGTTGGATAAGTCACTCACACCACAGAGTGATACAAGAGCCATTCTTCTAATCTGGGCATATGTCCTAGAAGAATAGATGTTTTGAACCATTTTTCATATGGGAAATCTCTATCCTTTAATCATTCATCTGGCTGATAATCATTTACCAAATTGTTGATAGTCTTAAAGATAATTGGAACAAAATAGAACACAATTGTGTCTATCCATAGTAGTACATAACTACAATCCAGTGGTACACTACCACACCAAGTAGAAAACAAGTACTTGATCAGTAACGTATAGTCACGAACAGTGGAACACATCCACGACAGTATTATACATCTACTGTCATACAATCTTCATAACAATCGTCTGATATCAACCTGCATAGAAACAATGTTATGATATAAATTGAATCATCTGGGCCAATGTTTCACTCACAACTGTGAGATCTGAAAGAATATATTCCCTCGGAGTAGAACATCAACAATGGGCTATTTTCCTTATTCTTCTTAAACAAGGAAAATTGATTTTTTTTTTATTTTTGAGCCTGGACCACTCCTCACCCTGGGCCATTCCTCCGACACTAAACAAAGTGTAACCTGGAGAGAATGAATCTTCCCTAAGGAATGCCTACCCCTAATTTCTGAGCCTATACCATTCCCCACCCTGGGCCATTCCTCCGGTACTAAACAAAGTGCAACCTGGAGAGAATGAATACACCCTAAGGAACACTGGAACATATCTATGTGGCACTTCTTCTGTCATCATGAGATCTGATCTACTGAGTAATCATCTTGATACAATATCTTTGTTATAGAAAATCTTCACCACGCTTCTGCTATGCACTGGAGGTTCTCCACCAAGTTATCTTTTTCCATCTGCATACAAGGGTCTCTTTCTGGTATGCTTCAAAGTCTTGAGGTTGCTCTTTATACGCTCTTTGTTCAATTGTTTTGGAGAACAGTCTTTGCATTTATTTGATGTAGAACTCCAACTCATGGATGTTGCATATGATATAATGACTCATGTAGAGATATGTCTGGTTTACTAGAACAAGTAATCATCATAGTCTTCTCCCTCCATCTGGGAGAACCTCTAGTTCTAGATCTCTCAATGCTTTCATAATTCTTCCATACACTGTTCTTCATCACGATTTTCAGTTCCTCTGCTTTATTGCTTTTAGTGAGTTCATATCAGGCTGGTAATCTTGTGATTCTTAATACAATGATTGGTTGTTCTGGCTTCTCTTTATTTCTTAGAATATTCATGTTCTTCTTGATGTGTTTCTTTAGTTCTCAAGTCCATGGAGTTTCTTATAGATTCCATGCCCTAAGAATTCCATTTCTTTGTTTCATCATAGGATCGCGGATGTGGATGGACAACTAGGGATACTTTAAGGCTTCTCTTCGAAGAAGACTTCTTCTGAGGTTGAACTAGACACATACTGTCTTTCATAGCTACTACCATGGATATATACTTCATCATCTTCAATGGATCATAGGATTAGCTCCCTCCTAATCCTTACTTCATGTATGAGTGCATATAATTGGCTCGCTCTGTCTAACAGAGTCCATGCTTTTGTCTGCATCTTTATTGTCTTCTGCAATATATAATTGGCTCTCTTTGTCTAACAGAGTCCACACTTCCGTCTTGTTGTCTTCTACAAAATGTCATAAGTCTTTCTCTAATTTCCTCTTGATTGTTGACTTATTTTTGTCTTTGCTTCTTCTAAGTCTCTTCATGATTGATTCGGCTTATCTTTCAATAGCTTCCACATGATTTGTTTGACGTATTTCATCCTTTCATGTGTATTATCTAATGATATCAATCCTTATCTTGTTTTTCTTCCATAGGTATAGTTCTTCTTGGAACACATTATCTTTCAAGAGATAGATATACAAGATATGTACAGAGACAATACAAACAAGATATGTACAAGAAATAAGAAGAGTATTGTTACCTTTAGAAGAAGAAGTCTCTTTCATCCTGCTTAGTCTTCTTTGTAGGTTCATTTTCTTCAGCAATTGATGCTTCGTGTTTCTCCTTCCTTTTCTTTGGCTCGGGACAATGATTCTTGTAGTGACCATACTTTCGACAGTTGAAGCATTGTATTTCTGAAATATCTTTCTCTTGATTTGTCTTCCTCTTTGAACCAAACTTCCTTTTGATCCTGAAGTTCTTGAATCTTGTTGTGAAGGCTTGATCATCGTACTTCAAACTTCTCCATAACTACAACGTTATGTGGTTCCTTCTCTTTTCCTTCTTCAAACACTGGTTCCATGATCTTTCCTTTCACGTTATTCAGAACTTTATTCTTGGCAAGGATGAGGTCGATCCTAGTCTTTCACGCTCTGAAGTTAGAAGCTCCATCTAACTTGTTCTTTGACTTCATAGAGTAAGTCATGGCTACTTTTACTTGGTTAACCCTAGATTTGACCAGAAACTCAAACTTGACGTCTTGGCTTGCTGAGAGTATCAGGAGATGCGTTAGGCTAGGGTGCACTAATCTGTCTAAAAATTGGGTTAATCCCTTCACTTAAGGTGCCTCAACGAGAGGATTAGGGTTTCTAAAACTGCACCTACTAGTAACCCCAGCGGCAGTGCTATGGTGACTGCTCCTGCTAGAAACCCTAGTGGCAGTTATTCAACAAGCTTAACATCCTTACGACTATGTTTCCTTCCAGCGATTAGACTGAGTGAAGGAGGTGTGGGCCCATAACCTGTTAGAATATAATGGATGTGCTTGTTTTACCATTGACAATATCTCTATTGTCACCCAACCATAGGCCTTAGCCACCCTCTGAGCACCTTAACCTTGACAGAGAATCACTCTGGAAGCAAACCCTAGGCTAGATAGCCAAACAAAGGGTAGCGCACCTTTCCCCAAGGATAGCGCACCAACAAGAGCTTATCAGATAGTCCAAACCATAGCCAAGAGATATTCCAAGCCAAAACGTAACTGCTAGCTGCAGTAGCTGCACCGATAGCTCTCCTCAAACCTGCGGGCATTGCAATGTGCACAAGTGTTGCTTTGCAATTCTGAGACTGCCTGCCAGAATGAAGACTGGCCTCCTGTATTTATAGTAATTCTGGATAACTGCCTGGGCCGACTTCTCATTCTGGGCATCTGTCTATTCAGTATATTATTATTTCTTTTGGTCGACTTCTTCTCTTGGAGGCTAATAACCTAATATAAATTATCTTCTTGAGCCAACAAGTCTTCTAGGGTTATTAGCCAACTCATTAGGGTTTCTTCTTGCTTCCCAAAGTATTATATTCTCATCGGGTTTACACATGGAGGTAAATACCTCCCGCAGCTACCATAATATCAACAGAGCCTCCATCCTCTGATAAGCCTGAAAATGAATCTTTGCCATATCGTCATCCTCGTCATATAGAATGAAGGAATGGAAATCATGATTTTAGAACTTTGCAGAAAATACATGAAAGAAAAAATTGTGGACCAGTACCAACTACTAGGACAGATTGTGATTGGATTGATGGATGTGTTGAGGCAAGGAATGGTTATGTCCTCACTCAACCATTTTTTAATCTCATTATGCTAGATGAGATGGGAGAGAATTTTATCTTGGGATTATATCCTATTCAAAAATATCAATCAGCCCTCAAGAAGTAAGTCCTTGGGCCCGATGTTATTATCAAATTTGTACGTTTTGCAGAAAAATAAAAATTAAAAATAGAAAAGTGTTTGTAAATGAATTTTATAAGAATTTAAATGAATAAATACAAGAACCCATACATCTGAAAACCGGTAAGCCACAAGTCTCAAATAGAGAAGAAACCAGAAAATGATTTTATTGATGTCTTTTCTAAGTTAAAACCAAGTTCCTCTATACAAACACCTGCAAGGGTTTGAACCATAATTAGACTTATAAGTCTAGGATGTAATTTTGAATCATACAAAGACAACCTGTGTCTGAAAGAAAAAGACCAAGACTGAAATAAATTGGATCAATCCAAGCTATAAGTGCGTCAAAGTCTTGACTCTGTAAAATAGCCTTAATCGGTATTAAAAATGAATTCATAAATTATAATCAAAATAAACATATTGTTAAGATAAATGAATGACCTTCTAAAGCATGTCAAAATCTATGCTTCCTAGTCCTTTCTTCTTTGCCACCTTTAGAAAAACCCTCTTATCAATAAGAGGAATTAGCTCTCATGAAACACATAAATGAAAGAATGAATATCCTAAATCTCACTTGAATCAAGAGAAAATCTTATCAGAAGTATCCCTCTCTTTTCTCATGTCAATTGTCCAAAAATATAGGTGTCTTGAAAATCAAACTGAAATTTCATCATGAAAATAAAAACAAAGTCAGAAATAATATTTTCTATTGGAAGTAGACACTCTTTGTCTACTTCCTTCTAACAATGTTTTCCTATGTTTAATTAAATCTACATCAACAGATTTCTTCTCTTCAACGTTTGACATTTATAGGTGCATGCCATCAAAGGTAATATTATGTGCATCATCCTCTAGTTTGGGAGGTAGGGACTTGATTGTGTAGGCATAGGTCTCTAATGAATCAGAATTAACAGAAATGGCAGACCATTTCTCTTTACTTATTTGAGGCTCAATAGCTAATTCTTTGTAATTTTTTGGAAATTGTACAAAATGTACATGTGAGGAAACAAAAGCAATAGGATACATAGGTTGTAAAGGAGTAGGAGTAGGGAGTGGCAGTGGCATAGTGGGCCAATGAATTACACCATAGGGAGGATTAATAGGTACATTATCACAACCATTATTTGTTGGTTCCACATGTGGTTTCATATGGGGTAGTTAGGGAATTATCTACTATACTTGGATGTGGCTGAAGAGGAGGTCTAACAGGTGGTTGGGGTGGCTAGAAGGCAGGGTGGACAATGAGGTTTAAATAACCAGTTTGGACTAGCTGGTTAAAATCTTTATAATTATCATCAAAATGAATGAAGAACCTCATCCTTTTAATTTTTCGTCTTTTCCCAAATGCATTGGGAATTCTTAATTTGTTTCCTCTATTTCCCCTATTACTAGAGCAATTGTTGCCTCTACTGAAGAAACTCATCTAAATATTCACCAATGATTAAATTAGTATACATAAGTCATTGAATGTTAATCATCAAATATTAATTTTCCTTAAACATAATTTAATAATGTCTCTAAACCGACTGAACAATCAAAGCATGCCAAGGAGATATGAAAGGGAAACAAGGAATATAGGGAAGAATGTCATAAACTACCCTCTCTTTATTTGTTGTCCACAATATTCAATTTATCAATCTTTACTATATTGTCACTGATCTTATTGGACATGGGAAATGAATGTAAATGGAATTATAATGAAAATGAGTAATGAAAAACAGACTTGTAATTTATAGAAAATGAAATAGGTAACAGGAATACATGATAATGTTCATAATCCACAACAATTTTGCTTACAATTTATCCCATTTTCAATATGGATAAAGTTCATATTGGCATGCACTATAAACCATTGTCTACTATCTTTTTTGCATGTGAACACATCCCATGATCCATTCAAATTATACAAATTGTTCAAGCATCAGAACCATATATACCAATCTACCAACAAATCTCTTCTTTGACAATTCTTTTCTATTTATATAACAGGGGGAGAAAATTTATGACATTAAATGAAATATGTTTCAAAACTTTGGGAATAATTAATGGAAAATGATACATTATGAGAGGATTTGGTCCTGTTATGAATAAAAGAAATTAACTTTTAAAATTGCATATCAAACTTCTAACCCTTTTCCAAACATTCATTATATATCATAAACTTGTATCATCAAACTTATCAATTTCAATTCATATCTTTGTCAACTTCCAAAAATCAAGAATATCCCAAGTTTATTAAACTGACCAGAATCTTCACTGAAATAGCTTACAACTCTTAAACACAATCTCAAAGGGATGTCATGGTAAAAAATAATTATAATGTTATAGTATGTCATAGTAAAAAATAAGTTTAATTCATAACATGACCTTTCAAAAAGAGCATAGACAACATAGAATGTATTTAGCCATACTTATTTTTTCCTGACAGGTTTGAAATCAATTCAACCAGATGACCATAAATGTAACAACTCTTCGAAAAGTTGAGTTTGTTTAAGCAATACTTGAACTCAACACCTCATGTTTGGTTATGAAGACCAAAACTCTTGTTAACTCATTAACTCAATTTGAAAATAGTTATCTTTCACATAATTATGAGTTTGAAGCTCAATGCAAACTCAACACCTAATAAAAGTTGACATATTGTTTGTTGTAAATCCATATAACAACCCGTATACCAATAATTGAATCAAATTAAACATTTATAAAGTCGTGGATTCAAACCTGAATTTGAACCCAACAAATGATATATCGTTGTGCATAAGTTGTTCAAAGACTCAAAACAATCATCATTTTGCCACAAGTTTGAAACTCAAGTCGACCAAAACTCCGTTGGTCGAAAAATAAACAGGTTGTGTTCATCCATTCAAAGACCCAACCCAACCGATAATTTATAAAATCATGGATTCGAACCTGACTTCAACTCAGCAAAAACACAAAGTTTATATACCACCACTTCAAGATTTATTCACATAAAACTCCACACCAGAATTCGACCAAGACCAAGGGTTGACTCAAGTCATTGTTGGCATAGTTCATATTTTAATCAAAATGAATTGTTTGGAATATGGGCATGGGTTTGAAACCCAAAACAACTAGAATCCATCATAAATCTTTGTTGTTCACAACCAAATCAAATGACATGTGCAAATAATTCAAAAACCCGTTGAGGTCATGGGTTCAAAACCCAAATTAGACTCGGCATGCATTCATACGCTAGTCACTACTTATCCATTTCTAAAAATAAACCCAGGATGATATACATAATAAAAATTTTAAACTCATAACTTAAAATAAAATGAGGCCCATATCCAATAATGACCAGTGGATTTGAAACCAAGGTTTTCTTCAGTGAAGTAAAGGAAATTGGAAAGTTGATATACCAAACAACCAACAAAATTTTCAATAAATTGAACCTGAGTCACAGCTCACCATGATATCATATGGGTCTAACTTAAACAATTATGAATGATAAATGGAAAGTGAGACAGTGCATGGAGTGAGGAAAACAATCATCATATGGTAGCCATTTTCAATAGCAGAAACCCTAAAACTATTTTTTCATTAAGAGAGAAAAAACACGGAAAAGAGTAGCATACTCAAAAACCAATCAAGAACAGAGCCATTAATAAACTATTATTGTGTAAAATGCATGAAAATGATGTTCAACAAGTTGATATTTGCATACCTGGGCTTGAGAATTTTTATACTAGTGCTTATGGATGAAAACGGTTGCTGCAACCACTGGGAATAGAGTTTCCACACCAAGCTTGAGCTTTTCTTCTCCACAACTAACAACAAAATGAAATGACCAAATCCCAAGGCCAAAAGGAGGGTGGTATACAAGGGATGGTGGGATTAATTACCACATCCTTGCAAATTAATTGCATGGCCAACCCATCACATTGGTTTCACAACATAACTCACAAGTGTGTGACAATCATCACTTCAAACAACTCACATGAGCCATCAACATAAACACAATATGCTACACTAACCAATCATGGGTTGACCAAAAATTCCATGCAATCACATGACCATGTGATATATCAACCCTTTACTCATGGCCATCATTACTTGTCACTTCATAATAATGGTTAATCATACAAATTGTTGTTCCAGAGTCTGTACTTAAGGCTTAGAAGTACAGTGTCTAGGCATCCGAAAGTGTGTAAAAGGTGGAGAAGAGAGAAACGTCAACCTTCAGCAAAGGAAACTAAGGAAGATTTCTACGTGGGCATTGTCTAGCTTCCAACTGTTCCTGGATAGTTATATCTTGTTCAATGGTTGCCCATGAACGTTCAAGTTCGACCCGGTTAGTAGTTGCTTTAAGAATGGTGTCGAAAAGGTTTAAGGCAATGTGCGTTTGGTTTGACAATCCAGGTTTGATATTGGGCTGTGTTGGTACAAGGACAGTCATGGAGGAATAGTAAAAATAGGAGAAACTTCAGAGAGAGATTAAGTGTTGTCTCAATTTGGTCGTATAAAAGAGAATTTACGGTTTCAGGAATAAAATAGGGATGCAAATCAAAGGCTCTTTCCCATAACTGTGTTATATTTTAATAAAAGGTATGAGGTGGGAGAAAAACATTTAGTTGTCTATAGTGTGAGGCTCCTATCAAGGGATAATATCACATATAAAAAGAAGAGGAAAACTGTAAGGAAATAACTGATGTAGCAGAGAATATGTGTAGAATTCTGAAAATGTAGACACCCGCTGATAGCTGGTACAGAGGAAAAACAGTAAACAATTACAGAAAACCAAAATGCATTCGCTATAGTAGTGGTCGTACTAAATTATAACGAAGCACATCAATTAGGAATATGAAATGAAACGAAATATGAGATACAAGGAAACAAACTTGTAACACAGTCATGACGGAATTGAGAATCTTCAGATTTGCTTGTATTAACTCTCAAATGTAAAAAACTCTGTTACAATTGACACAAAAAGGTCCAACCCTGTTTATTTCTTTTTGTGGTATATTTATACAATTTTACAAATAAGATAGAATCTCAATAGTCACAAAATTTTGGTTATGACAGGGAGGAGGGCAATCGCTCCATTTCTCCTTCTCTGTCTTCACTTGGTGCCAGACGTTTGTCGTCATGCGGGCTCGGTACAGGCGACAAATATTTCAACCAGCTGATATATTAGCCACGACGGTTCTGCTTGATAGCTGGCTTCGAAGAAGTAACATTCTCGTGCTAACTGTTGCAGCCTGTCTTCCATCTGTCCATCTATGATGTCGATGGCGCATAATCGTGCACTGGGTTTAATCATGCATTTATCTACTTGGACTATGTCCACCATAGTCATCTGAGAGATATCGGTCGAATCTCTTTCTTCCTTTTCCTTCAGATCAAGTGAGATCTTTTCCACATTCATTTGCATCAACATCTCGACATTGCCTCCACTTTCAATGCCCAACAGCTCGCCGTCTATAGAATTAAAGGCCTCCTCTAAGGAATTGGTTATCTTTTGTGCTTGTTGCTTGCCTTCGGCGATGTTATGCTCCCAATCCTTTGATAGAATGTTTCCTAGGGTTTGCTCTGAAATGGTGAACCTGGGAGTACCTACCGAAACCCTGTTGTTCGTGGCTGTCACAGCCTCCTGGAAGGCGACCCGAGCCACTCCGGCATCCCTTTCTCTGGTAGATAAGTTCTCGAAAACCTAATTGACCAACAAATAGTTATCCCGGATCGCTTCTACCTTGGCGAGAAAATTTCGCTGTGCTGTAGAGACTCTGCTCTGAATCTCGATCGCCTGGGATTTGAACATTTCGATGTCTATCATTCTGTTCTCAGCGATCTCCACCCTAGCCTGCAGTTGTTCGATCAAATCCCTCTGCTGGCTCGCTTGCATCCGACCATCCCGGACCACCAGTTGTGCTTGCTCGAGCTTAGTTTTGAGCATCTCTATCTCATTCTTATCGGCCAACCTGGCCTGCTCTATTCCTACGCTCGCCTGGTCTTTAGTAGTCTCTGTTGCTGTGGCCAATCTGGCTTCAAGGGTCCTAATGAGGCGATTTTTTCTTTTAAGTTGGTTTTTTAAGAGCCCGACTGAAAATTGATTCGCCGAGGCATATGCTCCTAGTGTCCCTGCTATTTCAGTGGCGAATTGCTCATTCTTTTTGTTCTTTCCCTCAGTTATAACTTTATACTTCTTGGCAATTGACTCTCCTTCCTGGTAGAATTCCCTTTTTACTGCTGCCTTTCTCTTCTTATCGAAGAAAAACTCATTAGGAGGGAGTTCTTCCACCCTTATGGGCCTCAATTCTTCATTGAATATCCATCTTGCATCGATATTTCCCTGCATCGACTGCAAGGGGGTAACTGATGTGATGGGTTCCCCGATCTAATTCGCAGATTTTCCCGGAGTAGCGACTAGACTATGTTTCTTTGGCGGGTCGGGAGTCTTTATTTCTGCTTTCGAACTTTGCTTCTTCGGTGGGTCTAGAGTCTTTTTCTTTGCTTCTGGACTCTTTGTTTTCTCCCCCTCGTCTTGGTGTTTTCCTTGGTCGGGAGTCGCATCCTTAGAACCTTCGGCATCCTTCTATTTCACCTCCGACGTACTCGGGCCCTCACCTCGCAACACTGCGGGAAGACAGCTACGTCGATGTTCCTGGAACTTCAGAACATCGGCTCCTTCCTCGGGTGACAAGGATTGTATCTGGGCTAGAATCTCCTCATAGGACTTTGCTCCTCGGAAAATGTCATCTGAGGGTGAATTCTTATGCTCAAATCTCTTGATCCTGCAATTTGACAAATGGTTGCTCACGACCCTATGTGGATCGTGCTTCTTGTATTCAATGGAGACCAAATTTAGGTCTTCCAGGGCTACGGCCTCGGCTTTGGCATGCCTGAAATCTAATAAAGAATAAGAATTCAAATGAATAGGAAAAGACAGCCATACCTTCTTCGAGTACCCTTTAAGTTCTTTGCTTACACTGCCAATTATCGTTTGTCGGGCAACCTCGCGACAAGCCAGCTTTTCAGGAATGAACAATGGCAGTGCATGCGGGGGAACAGAAGCCTTGAAGACTCTGAGGTATGAAAATTCTGCTTCTACATACCAGTCTGCTATGCTGCTCAGATTTTTCACTATGTTGTCCGAGATCCGGGGTGGCGGGTGACCAAAAATGGCGACATGCAGGGGCACCATCACCCAGTTAAAAATTTCATACACAAAATTTTCCGCTTTGTTTTCCCATAATTTTGCATGATATACATGTATGGGTTCATCTTCGGTCAGAGTCTAACTCCAACTCATTAATGGAAATGGTGTCATATAACAAATTGTGTCCATAATGTATGCGGACATGAAGAATGACGACGCCTTCCCATTCTCCTTCTGCTCCCGATACTCTGTGACCCGATTGGTCAAGCTATCTGAAAGCATCTTTGCCCAGTTAAAGGAACTACCTTCGGTGACCCGAAACATTAGAGGCACCCACGCAAGGAAAAAATGCGATGTGCCCTCTTTCCCATATAACTAGCATGTCATCATGGCCACATATTTGTACTATGGTTCTAACGAAGCGATTGAATATATGTCGTGGGTATCAGCTCTAAACTTCGCGGTGTTTGAAACCCAATCCTTTATCAAACTAGACATGGTTTTATCATACTGTACGCATTCCTTCTTGTTGAACTCTTCCAAGAACTCAGCGCCATATGTGTAGTCGGACGTCGTGGGCAGCTTATACATGGTTTGCAGATGCTCCAGCCTGAAAGTCCTGATGGTGACTCTCTGCTCATTCATGATAGTTCTGGTCGGTATGTCCACATGGTCCAATGCCCATCATACCATATCATAATATGGGAGCAACCGTGGCCTGGCTGCTACTCTGTGCATTCTGGATTGGACGACTATTTTGTACTTGGTGGTGATATCATCTTTCTCGTTTTCGCTGGAGTCGTCGGAATAATCCACCAATTCTGCTTGCAGAATATCTAAAACATATGACCAATTCAAGACTGAGTTGATACTTCGGGGTGAAGTATCAGAGACATTGTCCGAGCCTTGTCCCGAAACCTCAACATTCGCCTTTGATGCTTTACGCGGTGCCATGGTTGGAGATTGCGTTTTGGCTCTTCTGCGATAGAAATGTGTATACATAAAGAAGTCAGTTGCTCAGAGATAATGTGCTCTGCATAATATGAAATGCATTTTTTATAATGAACCACAACTCTTATATATATTTGAAAATTCGGTACCTCTCAGAACAAGTCTGTCAAATCATATTTTAGAAATAAATTTTGCCGTAAAAATCTGATCTCATATACATTGATTTACCCTATTTCCTCATCAATGCCATAAATTTTGGCGGTTTAAAGCACCGGTGGCGTATGAAAGACTAAGGCTACCTCGTAAATCATGCAGACATCAAAACGTGGGATATGTATTGATTTAGTTTAATTAATCCGGTTTACCAACGTTAATCGATATTTCGGTACTCATTATATCGGGGATTTTCCTTTAACATTTTGTGTCTCTAACACCTGAGACTACGAAGATCAATTTTGGTTAATAAAAGGTAATCGTGACTTGGGGCTTGATTAATTTTATAATTATTATATTCGCCATATCGTGACTCGGAGCTTCGAAGATAAGTTTATGGGAGATTTACATGCTGAGCTGCGAAACCGTGAGATCGCAATAACATGACTTAATTAAAGGGAATATAATCTTGGATTAAGTGATTAATTAATCATGTTATAACCGCATCGTGATTTTGCGAGTCGGTGTTTAGACGGTGAAACTTTCGAAAAGGACAACGCCGAGTGGTGAAACGCCAAGAGAATCTTTTACCACGGTTAGCTTTTGCCTTTAACCTTGACATGGGTTAGTCGAATAAGGATCTTGTGTTCTTGGCTATCGGGACCAAGATAATAAAATTTTGGGTTTGGCGAACGCCGAGGCGCGAAATCCCGACGACGCTTAATCATGGGTTAGGGAAAACTTTACCCTTGTTACTATATTGAGTGAAAAATTAAAACAATTTCGTTGTTTCGTGACTCGGGACGTGTGAACTACATGACTTATAGTATCCGACCTACGAGATTCTGAAGTAGAACAAAAGAGGAAGCATTTTTATGAAAGGTAGGACTCGTTTCGAGAGTATAACAATCATCGTTGCTCGCATGACAAAGTTTCAGAGATCTCGATATCGCAGAGGGAAAAATGAAAACCATCTTTAGATTTCAAGCATTAAGAATGAAATTTGTGATGGGCTAGAAAAGCAAGGGCAGCTCCAACACAAATAATCCAAGGTTTAATCAATTGCATTTTGAACCATATGCAACCTATACCATATATGCATACTATGTAATACCCATGTCGTGTACCAAAAAAATAATATGTGTGCCACTTATATGTCAAATCAATTATCCCCGTTTTGTGGGATAACTAAGGAGATTATGTCTCAAGGCCCTCAGGTTGTAGATATGGAGTGTCGAGGTACTACATGACCAGCAGTGTCCACTTGCATAGATGGAGACCCTTCTCACCACCACAGAGGTCGGGATTTTCAGGATGGCTTCCACCACACCCACTGGCTTCCGAAAGGAAATGGGACTTGCTCCATGAGGTACAAGTTAGGTATTATGGTGAGTGTCATTTCAATATTTGAGGCATTTTGAGTATGTTGTATCTTAGACTGCTTTAGATTTCATGATATATGCTTGGACATAATGCTTTTTGCCTCTTTTCACCTTGGTGATTGACATTGTTCCCTAGTAAGTGGTTTTCCTTGGGAATGGGTTTGCTACTAGAAACTCCCTTGAAGAGCCAACGCATCATTCCCAACAATACTTACCACTTTCCATCACTAAAACCCCCCTTTTCCTTATCTCTTGGGCTTTTAGTGTGTATTTATCCAAGGAGGGGTTGTCCCTCATTCTATGGGAAGAAGGGGTTGAAGGCCCAAAGGGATTGTTGTTGGTTAAAAAGATAAAATCCTATATAGAAACCTTCCATATGCTTCACCCAAGGATCCCCTAAGAAATTAATGAAACGCTTCTCTATAATAAAAGGGGGACCCATAAGAATAAATGATTATGAATACTTAGGGGGTTAGTTGGAGGATAGGAGGTCTCATCATGAGCCGACCTATCATGATTATGGGTATCTAGTGGTATGAAATTACCATCATCTGGTCACCACGCCAGGCTAATGGCTCTTGGTTGCATGGCTGGGAAAAAGGGGGTCTCATCACGAGCCATCATTTTCATTTCTGCAAGGTATTTTTCAGTGACATTGTCATTATCTGGACACCACCCTAGGATGGTGCCTTTCAACTCGTCCTTTAAAACATGAAAGAAACAAAGAATGGCAAAAGGATGGGATTGGAAAAAGAGTGCATTATAAACGAAGGTGACACACACCCTCTACAAAGGCACCCATGAATGAGACACTACAACCCCTTGTATGTCATGAACCCCATGCCCAATGAGTCTTGACCCTTAATTACTTCATCTACTTCACATGGCTTAGAGAGGGATCACTTGGGAAACACTCCTTGACCTAAGGAAAGATCTACCCAATATGACACCTTGTCAACCCTCCCATATCCAAACTTGGCAATTCGCATAATGTCTTTGAGCACTTACTTGTTTCATCGGGTAATCTTTGATGCACATTCTTAGGTGGCTCATCTATTGATTTGATTTACTCATCAAGATATTTTGACTTGAGATCCTTGGAGGGCATGCTTATTTGTCTTTGCAGGACCTAGTTGGTGGACAGTTTTGGAGGAATAAGCCTAGCTTAGGCTTCCATGGGGATTGAAGACCATAGGTTGGATGCCAAGGCCCGCATGATGTATGAGAGAGACATACCTTTGAAGGCCTAGAAGACATGACCTGTGACGTACCCAACCATCCCAGGGTCGGGGCATGCTACCAAAAATCTCTACTATGTTCAAACTCTAATATACATACANATATATATATATATATATATATATATATATATATATATATATATATATATATATATATATATATATATATATATAATGCAAATTTAACAGATATACACATTATGCTCATACAAAGATTCACGCGGAAGTGACAGTAAACATATACATGCAATAAACACATGCAATTCTGATAAACTTTAGACATGTACTTAAACACAACATGTAAAATTAAAATAGAATTGGTACTTGTCTTTTTTATGAAATCCATTGACTGCATGCAGACCTTCCACGAACCTCCCAGCCTTATACCATGTTTCTCCAAGCTAACAGCAGTGGGTCACCCCCGAGCTAGGACTAAACTCCACCCAGGGTAAAGGAAATCCTAGACTAGGCTGACACTAGGGAAAGTTGCACAATGAAACAAGAAGGATTCCCTCCAAGGAGCCTACTTATGCCCACCGCTCATAGACTCTCATTCCCCACATGCATGTCCCACCCCAGGAATATACACCTTCATTGTTCCACAGTCTATCAATGATCCAAAAAGGATCCTGAGAAGGCTAAGAACAACTCACAACTCACAGAGGCAACTCAGGACACTCATAATAGCTTCAGCAAACAGAGGAAGGGTGAAAATTCAAAGTTCCCAAAACTGAGTAAAAATGGCATGATCGCGAAGACCGTGTCGCAATATTTCTAACGGCGTAAGCGGATCGTCAAACGGAGTTGCAGATTGAAAGATATTTGTGGTCAAAGTTTGGTCAACCTATCCCAGTCAATAGAGGATGAGTCAGCATCCGTACGAATGACGTCAGCATCTGTAAAGCACACGTGGAAATAGAAGGAAGGTGACATGTGGCATGTTGAAGTCAGCATGACATCAACATGGTGACGTGGCAGCACCAAAGGCTGCCACGTGTCACCCAGTTTTGGCATTTTTGGACCGATGTGTGTACCAATCAGATTGTGCCACGTGGTATTCCATACAGTCAGTACATGGACGTGGTGTGCTAACTTGGAAGGTGGAAATGTGGAATAGTGAGAGGCCATCATGTGGCCCAATCTGAGGTTTCCACATGGCAGGCGGGAAATGCTCAGTGACAGCTCGTGAGAAAAAATTTGAAAAAAAATAGTTTGGTGGGTCCGCCAAATCTGGTAGACCACGCCAAAACTAGCCATGGTTAAATCATTTGGATATGGTTCTAGCGCCACCACTAAACTAGCAGAATGGACATACTTATATATATATATATATATATTGTAAAAAATACAAAGCCTAAAAGGGGGAGGCCCGCGGGTTTGACCCCGGGACCTCCTCCCACACATGCGCCTTAACATATCCATCCTAACCAACAAGTCATGGGCCACACATTGTAACCAATGCCTGAAAAAAGTATTAAATGTTTCATCTGCCCTTCCACAAATGGAGAGGCACACGTACTATATGACCTTTTGGGCATGGAAAACGATACAGTCCGGTCATTAATGCAGGTTGCAGAGGGCACGAAAACTGAGATGAATTTATTCTTGGGCCTGGGAGTGCCATAATCGGATCGAGGCGTGGAAACAATGATTTTTGGGTAATGTGACGTCACGAGTTCAATGGTGTTGTTCTTTTTCTGATATGAGCATTATTTATGCATCTTGATTTTAGAATGAGGCATACTTATGTATTTTGTCAAATTGTTTTGCTGAGTTAATGAAAGAACCTACCCATTTGAGAGCAGGACCTGGAGACGTAGTCCATCAGAGACAAACTCCGTTATCAAGTTTTTGAGTTCATATTTGATGCTTATGTCTCTTCATTTTTTATCTTTTCCTTCTTTAATGGTGCACTTTAATTTATGCTCATTTAATGCAATTCTTTATAAGTCACTAAATGAAAAGATCCTAGACTTTGACTTGAATTGTTGAGTGTGAATGCTTACTAGGGCCAAGTATAGCAGGGTGAAGGAACTCTTAAGACTTTCAATCCTGAAGTTGGTCGTGCATCCTGAAGGAAGAAAATGGCAGAAGAGGACAAGAGTGATGAAGAGAAAAAATTTCACATGGTATTTTATCGCATGTCAGAAATGGTCGAACAAATGTATGGAGATTACAAGAAGAGGATAAAGAAGAAAGGGAAGAGAAAGGAAGAACATGCATATGATGATGCTTCGGTAAACCAAGGGGCTGGAGGAGACCCTCCTAAGACTCCATCTTCACCTTTGAATTCTAGTTCTTCTTCCTTTGAGCATTCTCATCATTCTCATCATTCTAGCCATAAAGCCTCTTTTAAGAAACCATTATTAAAGCTTGATGTAAAATTTGCTTTACCTATGTTTAATGGAGATGATAATCCTAAAAATCTAGATACTTGGATCCGACGGGTTGAAGTGTATTGATGTGTTCATCATATTGATGAAGAAGAAGTTAAAGTGAAACCGGCTTCTCTTCGGTTGGAAGGCACAGCTCTTGTATGGTGGGAGAGAAATCTTCAGGACAGAAGTAAGTGTGGTAACTTTCTTTCCTCGTGGTCGGAATTTAAATCAACGATAAGGAAGGAATTTTATCCATTGGGGTATTTACATAAAGCAATGATGGAATGGAAAACTTTAAGTCAAATTAAAGGTCAAATTGTACAAAGTTTCACAGAAGAATTTAGGAAGAAAGCTCTTGCATTGAACATTCCTTTGGAATCTTTTGAAACTTTAATGAAGTATATTGGTGCACTTCACAGTTATATTCGTCATACTTTGCTCTTGTTTAAACCCACTAGTCTTGACGAAGTTTGTGTGCAAGCCACTCACCTTGAGAACAGGGGGAAACATGTTCAAGAAGATACCATGAACAAACCTTCCAATATCCCACATAAAACTTTTAAGAAGTTTGAAAGGAAGGACAAGAAGACTGCCACAATAACGAGAGGAGGAAATCCATCCTGCACTCATTGCAAGAAAAGCGATCACGATGAAGAACATTGTTGGAAACTGCATCCAGAAAAGAAACCGAAACAGTTCGATGGAAAGAGGAAGACAAAAACCATTGCCACAGTGAAACAAGATCTTGGTTTCGATTCAAGAGATGAAGGAAAGATCACAGCGGTTGGAGTACAAGGTAAAGATTCCCTTCATGCTAGTTCAAGTTCCAATAATGAATCTCATGATGATGAATGAAAGAGGAATGAATTATTTCACATAAGGGTTGTATCTAAACATACTAAGATAGATACATTATTTGATCTGGGTTCCCAAGTAAACTTAATATTTGAAGCACTTGTGAAGAAGATGGGTCTTGAAACGAAACCACATCTGAAGCCTTATCCTCTTGGTTGGATATGTGATAAAGCAAAAATTAATGTCACCAAACAATGTAGGGTCAGATTTGTTATTGCTTCAAAGTTGATTGATGAAGTGGATTTGGATGTTTTACCACTTGATATATGTGGCATAGTGTTGGGGAGTCCTTATCTTTATGATAGAAAAGCAGTCTTCTTTCGTCATGAGAAAAAATACCACCTTACTAAAGGGGAAGTGGAATATATTGTTAGAGCTCACAACATGAGGGTAAATACAAAACTTGTTAGTGCAGGGCAAATGAAGAGACTCGTAAACACTAATAATAGGTATGTACTCATGGTCGTAAGAGAAAAAGATGTCAGGACATCCGACGCTTTCCAAGGATGTGATCCATCTCATAAAAAGGAATTAATTGATATTGTTTCTAAGTATGATGATATTTTTCAGGAACTATATGGATTACCTCCTAAGAGGGAAATCCAACATGAGATACATCTTCAGTAGGATTCTCCTCTTCCTAATGTGGGCATGTACAGGATGTCAGTTGTGGAGATGACAAAGATCAAGAAGCAGGTACAGGGCTTATTGGATCAAGGGATCATCAGGACCAGTTCGTCTCCTTGTGGTTCTCCTAATGTGATGATGTCAAAGAAGGATGTCACATGGAAAATGTGTTTCGATTACTGAGCTTTAAATAAAATCATGGTGAAAAATCCATACCCCATTCCTCGTATAGATGATTTACTTGATCAATTGAAGAATGTTGTTTATTTCACTAAGTTGGATTTGCGCAGTGGATATCATCAAATCAGAGTCGTAGAATAGGATGCATGGAAAATTGCCTTTAAAACCAAACAAGGATTGTTTGATTGGTTAGTTATGTCATTTGGGCTTTGTAATGCTCCAGAAACTTTCATGCGTGTGATGAATGATGTATTCGGGTCTTTCCTAGATGACTTTGCAATTGTATACTTAGACGACATTGTTATTTTTAGCGGGACTTGGGATGAACATGTGAGGCATGTAAAGTAAGTATTGGATACTTTGCAAAGGTAGAATTTGTATGTAAAATTGTCTAAATGTGAATTTGGCAAGACTGCACTTGTGTACTTAGGTTGTATTGTAGGAGGAGGACAATTAAAAATTGATCCTTCCAAAATTAATGTAATTGTAAATTGGCCTGATCCAAAAAGTGTAACCTTAGTCCGAAGCTTCTTAGGTGTAGTCCAGTATTGGAGGGGGTTCATTTCCAACTTCTCCTTTATAGCAACTCCTTTGCATGCCTTAACCAATGTGAAGAACACTTTTCAGTGGGAAGGAAAGAAAACAAAAAGCTTTCAACACCTTGAAGGAGAAGATCACTACCGCACCAGTATTAGCACTGTCGAATCTTCAACAACCTTTTGAGATCGAGACAGATGCCAGTGGATATTCCATGGGTCCAGTATTGATGCAATATCATAAGCCTATCTATTACCACTCTGAAACCTTTAACCAAGTTGTTGTTAACTATCCTACATATGATAAAGATTTGTATGCATTAGTCCAGAGCGTAAAGAAATGGAAGCACTACTTGTTAGGGAAGGAAACAATCATACATACAGATCACTAGCCCTTATAGTATCTTCAAGCACAGACCAAATTGCAACAATCTCGACACTACAGATGGATGGGTTTTCTACAACAATTTCATTTGGTAATCAAGTACAAAAATGTTACAAGTAACAAGGTAACCAATATGCTTTCTAGACCTCCTATTGATGCTTCTATTATTTTGAAGAATACTTATTTATCTCATGATAGCTATGTAGAACAGTATGTCATCGATGAAGATTTTAAAGAAGTATATGAAAATCTAACCCTTGGTGCACAGGTAGAGATCTATTGTCTGCAGGTAAAACTACTCTACCATCTTGGAAATCTATGTATTCCTACAAGTGAACGATTCCATGTAATATGAGAAGCTCACACTTCTCTTGTGTCTGGGCAATTTGGGGTAGGAAAAACTACGGCTCATTTGTAGAGGTTTTGTTACTAGCCTCAAATGAAAGCAATTGTAACTAAATATGTAAAGGGGTGTGTGATGTGTTCTACTTGTAAGCCTATTAATCGAAAATTGGGGCTATACTCACCACTTCTTGTTCCATCCCATCCATGGGAAAGTATCTCCATGGATTTTGTAGGGGGTTTACCAATGACCAAAGGGTGTCATGACTATTTGTATGTTGTAGTGGATAGGTTCAACAAGATGTGTATCTTGATGCCATGTAAAAAGTAGATCATTAGTGAGCAAACTACTAATCTCTTCTTTCAGTATGCTTGGCTTCACTTTGGGTTACCCACATCCATTGTCTCAAATCGAGATACTCAATTCCTTGGGGACTTTTGGACTAGCTTGTGGAGGAAGATGGAAACCAAATTGAAGAGGAGCATTGTTTTCCATCCACAAACTAACAGACGGACAGAGGTGGTAAACCTAACAGTGGTAATTTTGATTCGAGGCTACTGCAGCAAGCATCCCAACTTATGGGATGAACAGATACCTTATGTACAACATGTGTACAACCGATATTTACATTCATCCACTCAGATTTCACCTTTTGAGACATGTTTTGGATACTTGCCCAAGGTTCCTTTGGACTTGATGTATGGGAGAGATGATGATGTGAATGAAGAAAGAACATAGGATAGATCCCGCAAGTTCATCCAAAGGATCCAGCAGATACACCAGGCAGTCAAGGAACAGTTGGAGAAAAGTCAAGAATAGTATAAATCTCGGCATGACAAGCACATGGTTGATCATCAGTTCCAGGTTGGAGACCGGGTATGGCTTCACATCAGCAAGGAGAGATTGAAGGGTGAAGGCAAGAAACTCAAGCCCATTCGTTATGGACCCTTCAATATCTTAAAGAAAAGTGGTACCAATACTTTTCTTCTAGATCTTCCACCTTACATGAATATTTACTCAGTTGTGAAAGTTGAGAACTTGGAACTTTTTGAGCCTCCCATGATCATGGATCAAGATGAGGAAGTTTCAATACCTTTAGTTGATGAGTTTGCATTTGAGTACTTGGATGAGTTGCAGGAAGATATCATCTTGGATAGGAAGACAAGGAATTCACATAGGGGTGATGTTGATTATCTTTGAGTAGGCTTAAAGGGCACACATCCAAGGAAGGCAAAGTGGATAGAGAAGGACAAAGTGAGGGTACTCTTCCCTCACTTACCTGTTGATTGATGAAATCTTTTCGTGGTCCAAAAAGTTCTCAATGGAAAGGCATAATCCAAAAAGGATCCAGAGAAGGCTAAGAACAACTCCGAACTCACATAGGCAACTCAAGACGCTTCAAATGGCTTCAACAAATAGAGAAAGGGAAAAAATTCAAAGTTCCCAAAACTCATTTAAAATGACATGATCGTGAAGAATGAGTCGCAATATTTCTAATGACGCAAACAGATCTTCAAACAGAGTTACGGATTGAAAGATATTTGTTGTCAAAGTTTGGTCAACCTAGCCCAGTCACCAGGGGATGAGTCAGCATCCGTACTACTGACATCATCATCCATATGGATGATGTCAGCATCTGTACAACACACGTGGAAAAACTCTCTATGGCCAGGGTAAACCAAAACAGACATGTATGACTGCAGAAATCTACTCAATTCCAACATATGTTATATAAACCAATGTGCAAGCGAGATAAGAAAGAAGCCTACCTCGTTCCAACGTTTGATGATGTTTCACTATTGAGTACTTCGACCCAAAGCTTTGTACCTGCAACAAGTTCTCAACAAACAAGAAGAGAAAGTATATAGTGATAATATAAAAGGGGTTAGCACATTAGATAGCATAATCCATTAATAAACATTACAAATATGCCCATGGATAATAATCATATATTTTCATGATACCAATTGGATGGGAAAGGAGTATTTCTATTAATAAATGATCAACAGAAGCGAAAACATTATAGACTTCCGTGTTGGCACGGTTCAAAACCAAGAAACCAAGTTCCTTCCAACTGGGCCTCAACCAAAGGTAAGCTCATAGAAAAGAGACAATGAAGTTCTCTCAACTATAGGGAAAGAGCTTGGGGGTTGAACACTATGTTCAGACTTGAGGGACAAAGGGATGTAGACTCAATATGAAGTAATTTCTCCAGAGTAACTTTGCTCTCAAAGTTGAATGCCTTCTTCTCTTTTTCGTAGCTCGGAATTGTGTTCTTATAGCCTTCAAAATGCAACTGAAGGGTCGAGTCAAAACATTTCCAGTATATGGAAGTCCAAGGATCAGAGATCTCCTATCGTGACATGGAAACCCGACTTCATTTTTTTTATTTTCTGGCACAAATCCTGATGTACGCGGGTTGTAGTAGAGCAGCCTGTGTAGACGCATGTTGTATAGTAGATAAGGCGCGTATATGTGGAAAAATATGTATTTTTAGCTTTGGATTCATCAAAAATGGATGACAAGTCTGCATAGGGAAATGGAAAAGGGCCCTCTGTGCAAGATAGAAATGGTGAGACAAATCTTGCTATAACAAATGCCCCCTAATGTGTGAGATCAGAGGAGTATCTGTGATGGCCGAAATACATTATAAATAACCCAGAAGTGGAGTTGTGTAAACCCAACTGGAAAGACTAGTTGCTCATTACATTCTGTTTTGACTTTACATACATGCTTGCCAATAGAATACAATGCAGATCCATGTGGAAAATATACCAAATAAGTGTTTGTGGCCATGAATAGGAAAATACAAATGCGGTTATATGGCAAAATTTGTCATAATCACGAACAAGGCCTAGTAGAACCAGTCTCAAAGCCAATCTAAAGATATATGTATACGATAGAGTATAATCTGATGTATGATGATTATTGTAGTCAAATAGGTGTTGGTCCAATGAAAAGGAAGCAACAGTGCAGGAAAGCTGCGACCACGTAGTGATGTCTTCAAGTCTTCTACACATCCACCAAAGGTGCAAGTCTACATCATGTGAATAAAGGAGTTGAGGTCGAACACAATGAGACATCATTTGATTACCGGTCATTGAGGTATACCGTTAACAAACGCAAGAAAACCTACCAATAATTAAAGTAGGTATCAAGGGACCGAGCAAATTCCTACAAGTGTGAATAAAGGAGTCGATGTCAAACACCTGAGGAATCCATTGATCAGGAGACATTGATGTATTCCCATCTGTCAAGGGAGAGAGAGCCTACCACTAATGACTGCAAGTCTTAAGGTACTCATAAAACTCTAGGTCTCATATCCAGAATAAATGAGTTGAAGTCGATGGAAAGACACCAGCTGAAAAGAGAGCATTGAGGCATCTCTGATCAGTTAGCATGAGGAACAAAGCAAGAGCTTCATAATTTGGTGGAGATCGGACGAAGAACATGTTCACGAACCAATGACCCGTGCGTCTTTCGTGTGTTCCAAATGCAAGCGGCACACGAAAAAGACCCTCTGAATAGCAGCCAATGATGAAAACTGCTAACAAAGGTGAGGAAACCACCAAGAAGGCTAATGGCATCCAAGACACTGCACGAATCCCAAAGTGTGAATAGATGTATTGTCGTCGAACATAAGGGAAACCACCCATTCACCAACCAATGATGAAATGTCGATTGTTGGGTTCAAGGTGACCTACCAATGATGAAAATAGGCCAGGGTGCATGATAAGACCATAGTATCATGTAATTCTGAGACAATTTGAGGGTATGGCCCACATGCAAAGTCAAGAGTTTTGAGGAATGGCTAACACAGGTTGATAGATTTCCTTTGAACAAGAACATCAGACATGTGGTAGACTCCGGCTGTAACACCCTGTCTCCCCAAATTTGTAATTAATCATAAAATAGGAATTACCATGCTAATGCATGAGGACAATGTAAATGTATTATTGTTTGAGTTGCCAATGACTGACTATGGGGGTGAAGCCTTGAAAGTATTGGCCATGATATCACTAGAGGAAGAATTTGAAAACTATAAGAGAGGGTTAATTATGAAAAATAACCCCAAATTTTCCTTGATGAGGATGACAGCCTCCTTTGGACCCCAAGGAAAGATATCAATTGATGAAGAAAGGACTGGCGGTTGAACAATAAACCACCCCCATAAATGGAAACATGGGCTGTCAGCCCGAAGTACTGCAGTGACCTAGAGACCTGAGCTTCCTTCTGACAAAAGGAACAGGATACGTTGGCAAAAACCTTCCAGGGTAAGACGGATATAAACAGGAGAGGAGACATCAGACAAAAAAAAAAAAAGAGCGTAAGCTCGCAAGGGAGATGCACGGAGCTCTCCAGCGAGTCATGAATGGAAGGTTGCGAGCTTAATTCCAAGGAGCATCTGAGAAACCTCGCCGAGGCCATAACCAAGAGAGAAAGCTCTAATTTACAAAGAACAGGACCGAAACAGAAACGGAAACGGAGGAAGAACCCTCGAGAAGTGTGAGAATTCCCTAATGATATCATGGCTTGGCACAGGGGTGGACAGAGTGCTAAGAATGAATGCCTATGGGCTTATGTTCAGGTGGAAGGATGAACACCCACAGTCAGTTGGTTGGCAACAACCTGTAATAGATAAGCGATTTCCTACCCTGTGTAATTTAGCCATAACTGTGTATGAATTGGTTATACTGCGTATGCCTTCAGGAATGTGAATGAATGCTTAATGGATATACTATATCCCTTCTATTTCTGCGTGATTGTATAACTAGGAAAGTAAGGAATTATATGGTTCAGACATGACTTGTTCTCATAAACTCTTGATTTTTGTAGTGTCTTAAGCCAGAGCCACGAACTTTGAGCTGTTGACCTTAGGCGTAGTTGCATGTACGATGGTTTACTCACCTAGTCGTTCTGAGTCCCTTAGAGGACGGAGTTTGTTAAGCTCATGAGAGGTAGTGCAGATATGCACAGGCTCTCTGTGATCAAATAAAACCCCAGAACCCCTTGATGAAGGAGTGCAATAGTTGTGTTGAAGACTCTTCTAAGAGTCAAGTCCAGGAGAAAGAGCGCAAAGCTCTCAAGTCCTCCATAGCTAACGAATCTCAGGAAGGATAGTGAGTTTCAAATACTGAAAGAGAGTACCCTTTCATTTGCTAGATGAACGGATGAGATCCTTTCAGAGGATCTGAGGTTTGTCTCGACCGTTAGATTGGAGGAAGGAACAAAGGCGTTAATACCTCGACCCCTTCAGCCTTCGCAAGTAGCGATGGGAACCAGGACCGTAGATCCAAGGACCTGTTGGAGCTCTATTGACCGTCGATCTTAACCCTTACATAGGTAGGAGAGTGGACTCGATGAAGTCCTGAAAGTCTCGAAGTGTTCGGAACCATCCATCGGCACAGGACACATGGTTGTCAGTCGATGTTTCGACACTTGAGAAACCAGAGGGCAAGACCCCTCGTCTTCGCAAGTCACAAAACCCCGGTATACGAAACCCTGATGCGCTCTGTGGATGAGCTGGTTTAGCGTGAATAAGTTTCAATGTTTCGGCATCCGGGAAACCAGAGGGCAAGACCCCTCGTCTTCACAAGTCACGAAATCCTGGTATACGAAACCCCGACACATGATTAAGACTAAGTGTCTTTCAACACCCTTAATCTCAGAAGGGATAGTGAGTGTCAGATCCAGATCAACGAGGGTCATTGATCTCATACACGAAATCCCATATCAAAATTCGAGGATCTGAGTGACAAGATATTTGGAGTCGTTGCATCGTGACCTCTCGGTTCACGAAAATCCGAAAAGATCTGGACCGTTGGATCCTAATCATTAAGGATTGTTGGATCTCGTACAAGAACTCACGTATCGGAGTTCGGGGATTGGAGTGACCAGTGGTTTGGGTCGCTACATTTCGAACTCCAGGTTACTGAAATCCCGATACGACCAGGACCGTCGGATCAGGGGGAGATTCACAACCGTTGATCTCATTGAAGGTAAGATTTCGGGTTTCGGGGTTTGAAGAGTCGAAAGAATTGACTCTCTTACATCGCTGAGTCGGGAAATGCGAAAGGTGCCTCTTGGCTTGGCATGTGGTCATAACCAACGATCACATGGAGGTGGATAAGGGAAGAGTTAGCCTGCACTAGGCCCCCATAGGAATTTGGGGATTCTATCCCTTGAAGAAGAGCGAAAATTTTATTTTTGCCGTGGTGGGTATGTGACAAATTGGTATCAGAGCATGGTTACAAGACTTGGCCTGCTTGGGCTCATGTACGAGTCACGTAAGGAGATATTGTTATCTGAATTTTCTCTTCAAGGAGAAGGACTACAGAATGAAACTGTAATTTGGGAATTTCTACGGAATTCCAGCAAAGGAATTATATTGTTCCTTTGTCAAAATGATAACTACTCTTATAGGAGTAGGGATGCACTGATCAATATTACTGATAACACCCAAGTATGAATAACAGAGGTGGAATAAATTGTGCTATGAAGTTGCACAAGCCAGAAAAGGGACATGAACTGAGTTGTTTTGTTATAGTGTGATGATGGCTACCTACTAAAGTAGGTAGAGTCTCTTGCAATTGAGATGGTTGGTTAGGTAAGAATTAAGATCCTCATGAAGAAATCCTTCATGATTTAGGAAATCTAGTAAGGACTGGTAGGATCCTTAGAAAGTTATAATTACTACATTATTAAAAGACTAAACCCTGAGCATATAACTCCTCATGATTGAGAGGATTGATGAAAATATGTAGGGTCAGATTATCTAACCTATAATGGTTAGAATCGGCAATAAGGATAATCTGTTTAAACAAGATTAAGAGGAGTCCTTTGGGACTATTGCTAATTCCCAAGAGTGACCCTTGTTGGTTGTTCCCATAAAGAGAGGGTAACATCCGTATGAGTTATGACTATGAGATTAGTCATGTAAGTAACTTAAAAGCTCAGAAGAGATAGCGGGAAATTTCGTATGCCGGGTGTGCATATAGAGCACAGGGAGTGCATATAGAAACAAGCTTGTGTTAAAGTTTGAAAGCTCTGGAGGTTGAACACAGAGGATGATTCCATAAGAGTTGATGCCAAGTTCGTGGATGGAAGTCATTGAAAATCTGAATGGACGGTGGAATTCTCGGAGGGAGGAATACCGAAATTCTGTGAACCGTTAGATCTAGTAGATCAGTGAAAAAGATAAGGATTATAACCTCTCATCACTCACAAACTCAGAAGGAATAGTATCCGTTAGATTTTAATCAATGAGATTTGTTGATCTAGAGCTTCGAGGTTTTGGCTATTGGGAAAATAGAAGCGAAGACTTTCCCAAAGTCGCACAAGGTAAATCATCGATTCAATCAGGGTCATTGGTTAGTGGATGACCTGAACTGTAGATCTGGTCTAATCGGATCTTCGGGAGTTGGAGTTTTATAAGTCAACAGGCAGAGTTTTGAGAACACGCATGTCATGAAATCCCGACATCCAACCTGAGCCATTGGATCGAGATAGGCGGTGGATCGTTGATATGATGCATACACATTTTAGGGATTGAAAATCGAGAGTTAGGAGGTGAAGACTCCGCCAAAATCTCGAAAGGTGGAAAGTCAGGATTTGATCAAGACCATTGATTGGCAGAGAGATATGGACCATGGGATCCAGGCTGTAGGACCCTCGTGGATCATATGTTTGGGAAATGGTGGACCCCAGGTTCCGAGTGAAAGGTCATGTGAATAAAAGAGTCGAGAAAACATTAGCCTCGGTCTTTCAAGTTTTGGGATTTTGGGATCGAGGAACCAGAGTTCCTTGCAACAGGAATCCCAAAATTGTGAAATGCGAAGTGCCTTTTAGTTTGGATCGTGGTCACCGCCGGTGGTTGCGTGAGGAGAAGGCGTGAACTAGCATGATGAATACTTAGTTGTGTTCAATTGTACTTGAGTGCATGAGTTTAATGCATTGTGAAGCTTCATAATAGGAAGCCTGATATTAATACCGGTAAGGTATGAATGATATTAAATGTGCAAGTAATGCACATGTATGATGTAAGAGTATAAGTATACTAGAGGCCCAATATGATTGCCCTGATGAGCGAAATGTGAAGCAAGTATTGCTCTTGTCTAGATTAAATGAATACTATGGAGGCATAGCTGACTCCATTCTGGGGCGTCATGAAAGTTTTGTTCCAAATAATAGCCTGAGGGGAATGTATTCCATTTCCTCAGGAAGTACCAATATAATTAGATGAAAGGGTAAATGAGCAAAGATTCTCTCTTGTCATAATAAGAGACAAGTGATTACGCCTTTGAGCATCACATGAGAAGGATTGTGAATGAATC
>ML805849.1:112045-140374 GCA_009831015.1 Picea engelmannii
GACTGTATAACAGTGAAGGGGATGCCTGAGCCTGGGCCTAGAGGGTGAGTGACCGCAAGGAAGAGGAGACCTTAATAATTCTTGTAAACTATTGGGATCATGCACACAGTGGGTAGTTTCTCGTGCAGAAAAACCTTGGAAAGAAAGATGAAATCATGATAGCTCTTGTGAACTATTGAATTGGAATCATGCACCCAATGGGTATGTCAAGGAAAGCGATGAGAATGGATAACAAAACTACCATGTGGATACAGATCCACAAACTGCATAGATAAGTATTGTGCTAAGAAGTGTGAGAATTTCCTTTTGAATTTTTAACAACAGTAAGATGTTTTCGCACAAAATTGTGATTAATGTGCTTGTTGTCCAAGAATTATTGAAGGTAGATGAAAAAGACTAAGATCCTGAAAGAGGACCTGACCGAGGACGAAGGTCAAGAATTTTGAAGTGGTTGAATGAGAAAGGCATGACAGGTGTTTTTGAGAAAGAACATCGAGGACGGTGTTCCTTTAAGGGGGAGGGAATTGTAACACCCTGTTTCCCCCAATTTGTAATTAATCATAAAATAGGAATTACCATGCTAATGCATGAGGACAATGTAAATGTATTATTGTTTGAGTTGCCAATGACTGATTGTGGGGGTGAAGCCTTGAAAGTACTGGCCATGATATCACTAGAGGAAGAATTTGAAAACTATAAGAGAGGGTTCATTATGACAAATAACCCCAAATTTCCCTTGATGAGGATGACAACCTCCTTCGGATCCTAAGGAAAGATATCAGTTGATGAAGAAAGGACTGGTGGTTGAACAATCAACCACCCCCATAAATGGAAACATGGGTTGTCAGCCCAAAGTACCGCAGTGACCTGCAAACCTGAGCTTCCTTCTGACAGAAGGAATAGGATAGGTCGGCAAAAAATTTCCAGGGTAAGAGGGATACACATGGGAGAGGAGACACCAGACAAAAAAAAAAAAGAGAGAGTGTAAGATCGCAAGGGAGATGCACGGAGCTCTCCAGCGAGTCACGAATGGAAGGCCGCGAGATTGATGCCAAGGAGCATCTGAGAAAACTCGTCGAGGCCATAACCGAGAGAGAAAGCTCTGAGTTACAGAGAACATGATCCAAACAGAAGCAGAAACGGAGGAAGAACCCTCGAGAAGTGTGAGAATTCCCTGGTGATATCATGGCTTGGCACGGGGGTGGCCAAAGTGCTAAGAATGAATGCCTCTGGGCCTATGGTCAGGTGGAAGGACGAACACCCACAGTCAGTTGGTTGGCGACAACCTGTAATAGATAATCCATTTTTTACCCTGTGTAATTTAGCCGTAACTGTGTATGGATTGGTTATATTGTGTATGCCTTCAGGAATGTGAATGAATGCTTAATGGATATAATGTATCCCTTCTATTTTTGCGTGATTGTATAATTAGGCAAGTAAGGAATTATATGGTTCAGACATGACTTGTTCTCATAAACTCTTGATTTTTTTAGTGTCTTAAGCTAGAGCCACGAACTGTGAACTCGTTGACCTTAGGCGTAGTTGCATGTACGATGGTTTACTCACCTAGTCATTCTAAGTCCCTTGGAGGACGTAGTTTGTTAAGCTCATGAGAGGTAGTGCAGATATGCATAGGCTCTCTGCGATCAAATAGAACCCCAGAAACCCTTGATGAAGGAGTGCAATAGTTGTGCTGAAGACTCTTCTAAGAGTCAAGTCCAGGAGAAAGAGCGCAAAGCTCTCAAGTCCTCTATAGCTGACGAAGCTCAGGAAGGATAGCGAGTTTCAAATACCGAAAGAGAGTACCCTTTCATTTGCTAGATGAACGGACGAGATCCTTTTGGAGGATCTGAGGTCTGTCCTGACCGTTAGATTGGAGGAAGGAACGAAGGCGTTAATACCTCGACCCCTTCAGCCTTCACAAGTAGCGATGGGAACCAGGACCGTAGATCCAAGGACCTGTCGGAGCTCTATTGACCGTCGATCTTAACCCTTGCATAGGCAGGAGAGTGGACTCGACGAAGTTCTGAAAGTCCCGAAGTATTTGGAACCGTCCATCGGCACAGGACACATGGTTGTCGGTCGTCATTTCGGCACCCGGGAAACCAAAGGGCAAGACCCCTCGTCTTTGCAAGTCACAAAATCCCGGTATACGAAACCCTGATGCGCTCTATGGATGATTTGTTTTAGCGTGAATAAGTTTCATCATTTTAGCATCCAGGAAACCAGAGGGCAAGACCCCTCGTCTTCGCAAGTCATGAAATCCCGGTATACGAAACCCCGACGCATGATTAAGACTGAGTGTATTTCAACACCCTTAAGCTCATGAGGGATAGTGACCATCGGATCCAGATCAACGAGGGTCATTGATCTCATACACGAAATCCCATATCGGAATTCATGGATTGGAGTGACAAGAGATTTGGAGTCGCCGCATCCTGAACTCTCGATTCACGAAACTCTGAAAAGATCTGGACCGTTGGATCCTAATCATTGAGGATCGTTGGATCTCATACGAGAACTCGCATATCAGAGTTCGAGGATTGGAGTGACCAGTGGTTTGGGTCGCTGCATTTCGAACTCCCGGTTATCGAAATTCCAATACGGCCAGGACCGTCGGATCAGGGGGAGATTCGCAGCCCTCGATCTCATCGAAGGTAAGATTTCGGGTTTCAGGGTTTGAAGAGTTGAAAGACTTGACTCTCTTACATCGCTGAGTCACGAAATGCGAAAGGCGCCTCTTGGATTGGCCTGTGGTCATAATCAACGATCACATGGAGGTGGATAAGGGAAGAGCTAGCCTGCGCTAGGCTCCCGTAGGAATTCGGGGATTCTATCCCTTGAAGAAGAGGGAAATTTTTATTTTTGTTGTGGTGGATATGTGACACCGGCAGGATAGACTCAATGATGTAACTATTTGATGCAAGAGGCATCAATAATTTTCTCTATAGGGACTGGAAGAGTAACCAGTCGGTAGAGAAAAACTCTGTAATGAGATCAGCTTCCTAAGGCCATGATAAACCCAAAATTATGATGACATGAGGACTCAATAATTTTGTGTTATGTTCAAAGGTGACACGACTGCTGCCAATTATAATATAGTACTCCCTTCCCGCCCGTATTTTTTTTTTTCATAAGAAATGAATGCTATGATACAGAGGAGGAAACGAGTGTCGCAAGTAAGCAAAACTAGTTCCAGCAGTGGAACGTACCTATGCTCAATGCAAGGAAATGCATGCGGGAGATGGACACTCAGGGTGATGTTCCCTCCAGGGTATAGGGCGTCAAATTACGAAGGATATCAACAAGGCCCAGCTTGGTTGAGGATGAAAAAAATTCTTAGGCAACGGTTTATAACGCAAAGCAAGAACCGACTAAAGGCTCAATACTGCAAGCGAGGGCATGAGATGCAATCACAACTTAACGCCAAAAAATGTCATTTTTTATGTCTTTTAGTCTACTTGGTGTGAAAAAGGGATAAACTTGTGCCAAATAGACGTCTTTTCAAATCCAATTTACGAGTGTGAAAAAGATAAGTTCACTCGGTGATCTTTTCTATTTTTGGTTACGAGTCTGAAAAGAGCTTAACTAAGACTCGTGACCTTTCAAATCCAATTTAACGAGTGTGAAATGGACAAATCACTCGGCAATCTTTTTGTTTTTTAGACAAGTCAAAAAAGAGCTTAACTAAGACTCGTTTTGGGAGTCCGCGGGGAATAAGGCCGTGTGTGTATGAGTGAGAAATGAGGCTCATCATAACATCACGTATCAAGCTATAATGGACTCCCGGTCCTAAGGAAAAACTCGGCATGGGCACCTAATGACAAAGAGGATCTAACTAGGGCGCCCATGTTTGGTAAGTATCTACCATTTATTAGTGACACTACTTATAGCAGATGGAAGGTTCTGTGTCGCAACAAATGGGTCCGTACCTAAGGCATAAAAAGCGGTATTTTAGAGGATAATGCAAAAATGCACGATGGAGTGGATAATTATCCTATATGCTAGGTTATGAAAATACCTACCCGAGGTGACGAATGACTAATCATAACGTTGAAATCCGCAAGAAATCTGAGTCAAAACTACCAAAACTAGCTTAAAACCATTTTTGGATTAGTCCATTAGGTGAAAAAATAGCATGAAACTATATAAAGTGGGTAAAAATAGCTTATAAATAGTAATAAAATCAAAAATTACTATACCATTTTATTTTTTACCCAGATAGTGCAATTTGGACCAAAATACCTCCAAGATTCAAACGACGATTGCGGGAGCATCAGGAAATGAAATCATGAACCGTCTGGATCAGGTAACTCTACTCCTTATCCTCTTCAAATTCAGTGGATTACATTTTTGAATTAGGTTCCAATTTTTTAGTTATTGAGGGTGTAAAATATGGATTTCAGTATACGCGGCTTGGATTTGTTTAGGTCGCATATACGACGAGGTATCCACTACTGTGTGAACCACAGGGGGCGTATATTAAGCCCTACACACGACTGTATGCAAACGAAGCCGCGTACAGGCATGCAAATGACGAAAAAGGAGGGTTCTAACTCAAAATTTGGTTTGTCCTTTGCAGGATGGTTCTTGAATGGAGAGAGCAGAAACATGAGGAGGTTGATGCAGCTATCAATCGAGATCCGATGGCTCAAGAAGCCTTAAAAATATGTGGCTTGTATAAGTTTTGGGCTCTCAAAGGAATGAGGGCCCAAGTGAGGTTGTTGGAGATGTTGGTGGGTTACTGGGACCCTGAGAGCGAAAGATTTATCCTCGATGGAAAATCATTGAGGATCGAAGTAGAGGACATCTACTTATTGACTGGTCTATCACACCGAGGAGAGGTTGTAAACCTCAAGTCACGCGGAGCGGGGAGTGGGATGAAGATCGAGGAGTATATCGATGTTCATTGTGTAGCAAGGAATCCCAAGGTGGGAAGTCAAGTCTCTATCTGGGCAATAAATAACCTCAGCTTGAATATCATTGTGCTTGTATTGACCAGGATCACAGGTTTGTCTTTGTTGCACCAGGCATCGAGGTCGCTCATGTTTTAAGCAGTGCAGTGTGTGAGACCCACTGTCTATGACTGGTGTACCTCACTACTAACCAATATGAAAGGTTAGTTGACAGAGTGCAAACTAGGGGGTAAGTGAAACTTTGGGTTTGCCTCCATTCTTTGCAGTTTACTTTTCGACCAGGTTCTAGGTCTGAGACCTAGAGTGGAGATCCTTCCTAGAGGACCGCGTGATCCAGCCATGGCGCGGTGGACTAAAGTCATGAGATGGCAGGGGGGAGGTAGGGTACCAACACCCTATAACAAGGATTTTTTCTTTCGGTGGCGGAGACAAGTCATCACTCTGGATGACTATCCCCATGCGGGGATCGACTTCAGAGGAGATCCAGATATGCCACTTCCACCAGGGGCCACCTACGGTGACATAGGTAAAAAAATAAAATTAAATATTTCATTTTTTTATTTTTGTATTATGAGACAAAAATATTTTTGGGTGGTGTTTAAGTATTAACTAGACACTTGTGTGATGCAGATGTGGGTCTGTGACGGTCGGAGGGTCTACCTCGACATCGACGGAGGCACCGGGGTGATGAGGGGGCAGGAGGAGAAGCCGATAGAGTGCTACAAAACATGCAAGGCAACCTGTCTCGTTTGATGCAGAGGATTCCAATGGTTCAGGTAGAGGATCTACCTGAAGCCATGCAGTGACAGGTGGCGGGTGTACCTAGAGCATGGGTACAACTTTTTCGACGTCTCACAAACGTTGTGGTTTGCTATCATAACACACATCCGGTGCCACAGGCGTAGATTTTGTGGGATCTATATATCGGTTGTATATGTGTATTGAGGGTTTTAACCCCAATTTTGTAATATAAACACCATATTTTTGAAATATATAAAAAGGATCTTCAGATTTACTTATATTTTACAATGTGTACATTGATTTGATGGTTTTCTTTGCTTTATTAATGTGACAAATGCCAATCTAAAACGTAATTAGCATAGGCATCGGATACATGATTAGCACTCCTAGGAATGTGAAATATGTGATAAAATCAAACTGTCGTTCTAAAATACGTACCCGTAGGAATTGTCAGAGTAAAGTAGGATCACATACATGGTAACGGTCATTCAACTGACGTACTACTAACTGGGAATCCAAATGAACTTCTAAAGAGCGAATACCATGTGAGATAGCATCGCGCAAAAGTTCTATGATGGTGTTATTTTCGGTCACATTGTTTGTGGATGGCCCTAAGCATACGCCACATGAATACACTAGTAGGCCCTCGAGTGAGTAAACCACACAAGCGGCGGAAGCCAAGTTCCGTGTATGACAACTAGCTCTGTCTGCGAATCCTAGGTAGACCGGAAACTCTGTTGACATCTGTCAATAAAGGGAAAACTTGATAAGTAAGACAAAGACAAAAAGAAGGGGAAAAGATATGTATATACACTAAATTACATTAGTATACAAAGAGTTTCTCCCAAGCCCAGGCTCAAGCGTAATATCTTTTCAAGTAGAGCCCATTTCTAGGCTTGACCAACACATTCCCTTCATAATCTTCTAACTCATAGGCTCCTTTTTCTAGAACACATCGCATGATATACGGACCGTGCCACATGGGTTTAAACTTCCCTGCACCCAGTGGTTCTTTCGCTTGGTCATATAAAAGGACCAAGTCACCCTCAGCGTACAACTGAGGACAGACAGACTTGTCGTACTGGACCTTGACACATTTTTTGTTCGCATCGATGGTCGCAAATGCGTTCCGACGTTGCTTGTCAAGACTCTCTGGGTGCACAAGGCGTCGCTCTAGATCTAAAGTGTCAGGTAGGAGCGCGACTGCCAACTTAAGAGAAGAGATTTTGCATTCAATAGGAAGAATCGACTCCACACCATGAACTAACTGGAAAGGGGAGAAATCTGTGGCAGACTTAACCATGGTTCGGTATGCCCAAAGCACAGGATATAGCATGATGTGCCAATCAGACTTACTCTAACTGACAGTTTTTTGCAAGATGGTCTTGAGAGACTTGTTGACATCCTCTACTTGCCCATTTTCCTAGGGGTTATAAGGGGAGGAATGACCATGTCTAAACCCTACCTTAGATGCTAGTTATACCATCATTTCATTCTGAAAGTGACTGCCATGATCAGTGACAATCTCACTCGGGATACCGAACCGGGTGATAATTTGATTGAATACGAAGAAGGCAATAGTCTTCCCATCAGATTTCACGGTAGGCATGGCTTCGGCCCACTTAGTAAAGTAGTCGACGACCACGATAATATGTTGATGCCCCCCAGCCAAAGTTGGGTTGCAATCTACGAAGTCTAGCCCCCACTTGGTGAAGGGATCGACGGTAATGACTAGGTGAAGAGGGGTTGGGTGCGAGCGCATTTTTCGAGTGAACACCTGGTAGGGGTGACACTTCGTAACCACTTCAATACAATATTTAAATATAGTAGGCCAAAAATAACCAGCTCGCAAGATTTTTTGGGTTGTCACAAGCCCGGATAAGTGACCACCACAAGCCCCTTTGTGGAAATCGTTTAGGACTGACTTGGCCTCTTTGTGAGTTAAACAACGACGTAAGATATCATCTATCCCTCGGTGATAAAAAGTGTCATCGACAATGGTATACTTCTTAGCTTTGTATCTAATACGTCGTCGGTCATCTCGCGAAAGATGTTGAGCGAACTTCAAGGTCTGAAGATAGAGAACAATGTCTCCATACCAGGGGTCAGACGATGAGACGAGGAAAAAAATTTCATCCACAAACAAATCAACATGGATAACATCCTCATCTAATCGTGGAAAATCAGATATTAACTATGTGAAGACCAGTGATTTCTTGGACTTTGTCGAAGTGAAGTTGAGATCAAACTCTTGTAAAATGACAATCCATTTATTATATTTCCCCCCTATTATACGTCTGGTGAGGACGTATTGAAACAGATTAATATCAAATTTGATGCTTATGTCTCTTCATTTTTGAGCTTTTCCTTCTTTAATGGTGCACTTTAATTTATGCTCATTTAATGCAATTCTTTATAATTCACTCAATGAAACGATCTTGGATCATGTTGGTATTAGAGCAGTCGTCTTTGACTTGAATTGTTGAGTGTGAATGCTTACTAGGGCCAAGTATAAGCAGGGTGAAGGAACTCTTAAGACTTTCAATCTTGAAGTTGGTCATGCATCTCGAAGGAAGAATATGGCAGAAGAGGACAAGCGTGATGAAGAGGAGAAAAAATTACACATGGTCTTTTATCACATGTCATAAATGGTCGAACGAATGTATGGAGATTACGAGAAGAGAATAAAGAAGAAAGGGAAGAAAAAGGAAGAACATGTAGATGATCATGCTTCGGTAAACCAAGGGGCTGGAGGAGACCCTCCTAAGCTTCCATCTTCACCTTCGAGTTCTAGTTCTTCTTCCTTTGCGCATTCTCATCATTTTCATCATTCTAGCCATAAAGCCTCTTTTAAGAAACCATTATTAAAGCTTGATGTAAAATTTTCTTTACCTATGTTTAATGGAGATGCTAATCTTGAAAAGCTAGATACTTGGATCTGACAGGTTGAAGTGTATTGATGAGTTCAACATATTGATGAAGAAGAAGTTAAAGTGAAACTGGCTTCTCTTCAGTTGGAAGGCACCGCTCTCGTATGGTGGGAGAGAAAGCTTCAAGACAGAAGTAAGTGTGGTAATCTTCTTTCCTCGTGGTCAAAATTTAAATCAACGATAAGGAAGCAATTTTATCCATTAGGGTATTTACATAAAGTAATGATGGAATGGAAAACTTTAAGTCAAAGTAAAGGTCAAACTGTACAAAGTTTCACAGAAGAATTTAGGAAGAAAGCTCTTGCATTGAACATTCCTTTAGATTCTTATGAAACTTTAATGAAGTATATTGGTGCACTTCACAGTTATATTCATCATACTTTGCTCTTGTTTAACCCCGCTAGTCTTGACGAAGTTTGTGTGCAAGCTACTCACCTTGAGAACAGGGGGAAACATATTCAAGAAGATCCCACGAAGAAACCTTCCAAACTCCCACATAAAACTTTTAAGAAGTTTAAAAGGAAGGACAAAAATACTGCCACAGTAATGAGAGAAGGATGAAATCCATCTTGCACTCATTGCAAGAAAAGCGCTCACGATGAAGAACATTGTTGGAAACTACATCCAGAAAAGAAATCGAAACAATTCGATGGAGACAAAAACCATTGCCACAATGCAACAAGATCTTGGTTCCGATTCAGGAGATGAAGGAAAGATCACAGCAGTTGGAGTACAAGGTAAAGATTCCCTTCATGCTAGTTCAAGTTCCAATAATGAATCTCATGATGATGAATGAAAGAGGAATGAATTATTTCACATAAGGGTTGTATCTAAACATACTAAGATAGATACATTATTTGATCTGGGTTCCCAAGTAAACTTAATATCTGAAGCACTTGTCAAGAAGATGGGTCTTGAAACGAAACCACATCTGAAGCCTTATCCTCTTGGTTGGGTATGTGATAAAGCAAAAATTAATGTCACCAAACAATGTAGGGTCAGATTTGTTATTGCTTCAAATTTGATTGATGAGGTGGATTTGGATGTTGTACCACTTGATATATGTGGCATAGTGTTGGGGAGTCCTTATCTTTATGATAGAAAAGCAGTCTTCTTTCGTCATGAGAACAAATACCACCTTACTAAAGGGGAAGTGGAATATATTGTTAGAGCTCACAACATGAGGGTAAATACACCACTTGTTAGTGCAGGGCAAATGAAGAGACTCATAAACACTAATAAGAGGTATGTACTCATGGTCGTAAGAGAAAAAGATGTTGGGACATTCGACGCTTTCCAAGGATGTGATCCATCTCATAAAAAGGAATTAATTGATATTGTTTCTAAGTATGATGATATTTTTTAGGAACCAGATGGTTTACCTCCTAAGAGGGAAATCCAACATGAGATACATCTTCAGTAGGATTCTCCTCTTCCTAATGTGGACATGTACAGGATGTTAGTTGTGGAGATGACAGAGATCAAGAAGCAGGTACAAGGCTTATTGGATCAAGGGGTCATAAGGACCAGTTCATCTCCTTGTGGTTCTCCTATTGTGATCGTGCCAAAGAAAGATGGCACATGGTGAATGTGTTTCGATTATCGAGCCTTAAATAAAATCACGGAGAAAAATCGATACACCATTCCTCATATATATGATTTACTTGATCAATTGAAGAATGTTGTTTATTTCACTAAGTTGGATTTGCGCAGTGGATATCATCAAATCAAGGTCATAGAATAGGATGCATGGAAAACTACCTTTAAAACCAAACAGGGACTATTTGAGTGGTTAGTTATGTCGTTTGTGCTTTGTAATCCTCCGGCAAATTTCATGCGTGTGATGAATGATGTATTCAGGCCTTTCCTAGATGACTTGGCGATTGGATACTTAGAAGACATTGTTATTTTTAGTGGGACTTTGGATGAACATGTGAGGCATGTAAAGAAAGTATTGGATACTTTGCAAAGGTAAAAGTTTTATGTAAAATTGTCTAAATGTGAATTTGGCAAGACTGCACTTGTGTACTTAGGTCATATTGTAGGAGGAGGACAACTAAAAATTGATCCTTCCAAAATTAATGTAATTGTAAATTGGCCTGAGCCAAAAAGTGTAACCTTAGTCCGAAGATTCTTAGGTGCAATCCAATATTGGAGGGGGTTCATTTCAAACTTCTCCTTTATAGCAACTCCTTTGCATGCCTTAACCAATGTGAAGAACACTTTTCAGTGGGAAGGAAAGAAAACAAAAAGCTTTCGACACCTTGAAGGAGAAGATCGGTACCGCACTAGTATTAGCACTGTTGAATCTTCAATAGCCTTTTGAGATCGAGACAGATGCCAGTGGATACACCATGGGTGCAGTATTGATGCAATATCATAAGCCTATCTATTACCACTCTGAAACCTTTAACCAAGTTGTTGTTAACTATCCTACATATGATAAAGAGTTGTATGCATTAGTCCAAAGCTTAAAGAAATGGAATCACTACTTTATAGGGAAAGAAACAATCATACATACAGATCACCAGCCCTTATAGTATCTTCAAGCACAGGCCAAATTGCAACAATATCGACACTACAGATGGATGGGGTTTCTACAACAATTTCATTTGGTAATCAAGTACAAAAAGGTTACAAGTAACAAGGTAGCCAATATGCTTTCTAGACCACCTATTGATGCTTCTATTATTTTGAAGAATACTTCTTTATCTCATGATAGCTATGTAGAACAGTATGCCATCGATGAATATTTTAAAGAAGTATATGAGAAGCTAACCCTTGGTGCATAGGTAGAGAACTATTGTTTGCAGGGAAAACTACTCTACCATCTTGGAAAGCTATGTATTCCTACAAGTGAATGATTCCATGTAATATGAGAATCTCACACTTCTCTTGTGTCTGGGCATTTTGGGGTAGGAAAAACTATGGCTCATTTGCAGAGGTTTTGTTACTGGCCTCAAATGAAAGCAATTGTAACTAAATATGTAAAGGGGCGTGTGATGTGTTCTACTTGTAAGCCCACTAATAGAAAAATGGGGCTATACTGACCACTTCCTGTTCCATCCCATCCATGGGAAAGTATCTCCATGGATTTTGTAGGGGGTTTACCAATGACCAAAGAGGGTCATGACTATTTGTATGTTGTAGTGGATAGGTTCAGCAAGATGTGTATCTTTATGCCATGTAAAAAGTAGATCATTGTTGAGCAAACTGCTAATATCTTCTTTCAGTATGTTTGGCTTCACTTTGGGTTACGCACATCCATTGTCTCAAATCAAGATACTCGATTCCTTGTGGACTTTTGGACTAGCTTGTGGAGGAAGATGGACACCAAATTGAAGAGGAGCATTGTTTTCCATCCACGGAACGACGGACACACAAAGGTGGTAAACCAAACAGTGGTACTTTTCATTCAAGGCTACTGCAGTAAGCATCCCAAGTTATGGGATTAACATATACCCTATGTACAACATGTGTACAACCAAGATTTACATTCGTCCACTCATATTTCACCTTTTGAGTCATGTTTTGGGTACCTACCCAAGGTTCCTTTGGACTTGATGTATGGGAGAGATGATGATGTGAATGAAGAACAAACAGAGGACAGATCTCACAAGTTCATCTAGAGGATCTAGCAGATACACCAGGCAGCCAGGGAACCATTGGAGAAAAGTCAAGAACAGTATAAATCTCGGCATGACAAGCACAGGGTTGATCATCAATTCTAGGTTGGAGACCGGGTATGGCTTCAGATCAGCAAGGAGAGATTGAAGGGTGATGGCAAGAAACTCAATCCCATTCTTTATGGACCCTTCACTATCTTGGAGAAAAGTGGTACCAATACTTTTCATCTGGATCTTCCACCTTACATGCAGATTTACTCAGTTGTGAACGTTGAGAACTTGAAACTTTTTTAGCCTCCCATGATCATGGATCAAGATGAGGAAGTTTCAATACCTTCAGTTTATGAGTTTGCACCTGAGTAATTGGATGAGTTACAGGAAGATATCATCCTGGATAGGAGGACGAGGACTTCACATAGGGGTGATGTTGATTATCTTCGAGTAGGCTTAAAGGGCACACATCCAAGCAAGGCAAAGTGGATAGAGAAGGACAAAGTGAGGGTACTCTTCCCTCACTTACATGTTGATTGATGAAACCTTTTCGTGGTCCAAAAAGCTCTCAGTGGAAAGGCGTAATCCAAAAAGGATCCAGAGAAGGCTAAGAACAACTCAGAACTCACAGAGGCAACTCAGGATGCTCAGAATGGCTTCAACAGATAGCGAAAGGGAAAAAAATAAAAGTTCCCAAAACTCATTTAAAATGACATGATCACAAAGAGTGTGTCACAATATTTCTAATGACGCAAACAGATCTTCAAACGGAGTTACAGATTGAAAGATATTTGCGGTCAAAGTTTGGTCAACCTAGCCCAGTCAGCAGGGGATAAGTCAACATCTATATTGTTGACGTCTGCATCTGTACGGATGATGTCAACATCCATACAACACATGTGGAAAAACTCTCTATGGCCAAGGTAAACCACAACAGACAGGTATGAGTGTAGAAATCTACTCAATTCCAACATATGCTATATAAACCAATGTGCAAGTGAGATAAGAAAGAAGCCTACCTCGTTCCAACGTTTGATGATGTTTCACTGTTGAGTACTTCGACCCAAATCTTTGTACATGCAACAAGTTCTCAACAAACAAGCATAGAAAGTATATAGTGATAATATAAAATGGGTTATCACATTAGATAGTATAACCCATTAATAAACATTACAAATATGCCCATGGATAATAATCATATATTTGCACGATACTAATTGGACGAGAAAGGAGTATTTCTATTAAATGATCAATAGAAGCGAAAACATTATAGACTTCCATGTCGGCACGGTTTGAAACCAAGAAACCAAGTTCCTTCCAACTGGGCCTCCACCACTTCAATCCTCCACCAAAGGTAATCTGATAGAAAAGAGACAATGAAGTTCTCTCAACAATAGGGAAAGAGCTTGGGGGTTGAATACTGTGTTCATACTTCAAGGACAAAGGGATGCAAACTCAATATGAAGTAATTTCTCCATAGTAACTTTGCTCTCAAAGTTGAATGCTTTCTCCTCTTTTCCATAGCTCAGAATTGTGTTCTTATAGCCTTCAAAATGAAACTAAAGGGCCGAGTCAGAACGTTTCTAGTATATGGAAGGCCAAGGATCAGAGATCTCCTGTTGTGACATGGAAACCCAACTTCATTTTTGTATTTTCTGTCACAAATCCTTATGTATGCGGGCTGTAGTAATGCAGCCTACGTATACGCATGTTGTATAGTAGATAGGGCGCGTATATGTGGAAAAATATGTATTTTAAGCTCTGGATTCATCAAAAAGGGATGGCAAGTCTGCATAGGGAAATGGAAAAAGGCCCTCTGTGCAAGATAGCAATGGTGAGGAAAATCTTGCTTTAACAACAACATGGATCGCAGACCAATTTGTAATCTTATAAAGGAGTATGATCAAGAGAAAAGTGGATTTTCCAACATAGACACAAAGCGAGTGAAAGGGTGCCATGTTCAAAAGCGACTCACTTCCATAGAATATAGGTTTAGACACATTTCTTTCCCAATTTTACCTCGCCATTTATGGTGAGTACCTCTTTATTTTTACAGAAGCTTAAGGAGGATAACATATGCTTGAATTGTAAGCTCATCCTTAGGATGAGTCCCTCGAAGTATGTTTAACAAACCCTAGGAAGGAGTGGCTCGGTCCCATATGGGACTTTCGATGTTTGTTTTACAAGTCCAAAGAAAGTAAACTCAATGCTCTTTTCATATTTATGGAGTTTGAAAAGAACTTAAAGAGGACTGCATAACTTTTTCTAATCATGCTTTATTAGAATTTTCCTTTTCCATAAAGTAGTCTAATGAGACCAAAAAAGAGATAAACTATCACTCAACGAACGTTTTCTTCAAATTCTTTAACGAGTGTGAAAAGAACAAGATCGCTCGACAATATTTTCATGCTTAGAGAGTCTGAAAAGATCTTAAAGGGATCTCCAAGGGGTTCCTTTTTCATATAACCTTTACGAGTCCGAAAAATTGACAAAAGTTTACTCGGTTACATACTCAGGTATTTACGAGCATGAGAAAGAACAAATACTAAGCTCGAGATTGTTTTCATTTTTACTCAAGCTTAAAACAAAACAAAACTATGCTTGGGATAGATTTTATTTTTACACAAGCTTAAAACTAAACAAAACTATGCTTGGGATAGATTTTATTTTTACACAAGCTTAAAACTAAACAAAACTATGCTTGAACTTGGTTTCATTTTTACACAAGCTTGAACCAGAGGAAATTATGCTTGAGGTAGGTGGTTTAATTTTTACATAAACTTAAAGCAGAGAAAACTATGCTTGAGGTAGGTTTCATTTTTACATAAGCTTGAAACTAGAGAAAACTATGCTTGCAACTTCTCAACGCATTATCCAGGGATGGTTGGTACTTTTCCCCCAGCTTAAGAACCTAGTGGCTTAGCTTCAACATGAATTCCATAGGCGTAAGCATTTCCCCCCAAGATTCGTTTCCTCCAACGGTATAGGCAGATGAAATGAAGCTTCAAATACTATACGTAACGAAGTACTTGAATCAATCGAAGAGGGGGGAAATCTATTTCATTTTTTAACGAGCTTGACATAGGAACATGAACTATGCTCAAGACGGGTTGTTTTATTTTTTAACGATCTTGACACAGGAGAAGAACTATGCTCGCAACCTTTGTTTAATTTTTTAAGGAGGTTGCCACAGAGACGCAAAAACTATCCTCGTAAGATCTATTTCATTTTTTATCGAGGTTTCCACAAAGACGCAAAACTATCCTCACAAGTTGGTTTCATCTTTTAACAAGCTTGAAATTAGAAAACCATGCTCAAAGCTGGTTTCATTTTTTAATGAGCTTGAATTAGAAAACCATGCTCAAAGATGGTTTCATTTTTTAATGAGATTGAAATAAGAAAACCATGCTCAAATCTCTCTTCTTGATCATGGCTTCCAAGAGGACAATGCTCTGGAAGGACGCCATGTGAAGGGACAAAAATCAGTCATGGCTTATAAGAGATCTTCACTTGACAGAAGAAACACACTATAGAAGGAACACATGTCGAGGGTCGTGATAGGGTTAAGGAGATCAGGCTCTAATAGCCCTATCGAAGAGATCATCATGTCAACTACCGGATCTAAGTCATAAGAGACTAAACTTACAGTGAGAGGCCCATCTTCATTGGAAAATAAAGGCATGGGAGACAACGCCACATAATTGACTTGTGGCCGGGGCAATATCGTCTGCATATAAGAACCATTTAGGGAGGTCAATGAGTTTATGGTCAAGTCGGGACCAACGAACTAAATTTTATCAAGAGTCACAATTCTTCCATCGTGAGGGAAATATATCACACGAAAAAGAGTGGACATGATGGATTTCATGTTATATAAATAATCTCTCCCAAGGAGTAAATCGACATTCAAGGGGTCTTGGACTATCATGACATCAATAAAGACAGTTTTCCCTCCCAAAGTTACGGGAAAATGAGGAAGGACTCCTAAAGGGTGGTTGGTTCTTCTGTTAAAAGCTAACAGATTCTAGGTAACCAGCACAAGCTGAGGACAACCCAAAGCTTGCCAAGAAATAGAGGAAAAAATACTAAATGACACACCTTCGTCTATCAATGTCTAAGGAACATCCCAAACACAAAAATATACTGTAATCTTGAAAGGAATGTGAGAGGGAAGACGAGGTCCAGTTAGCGCACCCCAATCAAAAAGGATGGCCTCGTTACTTGGAGGGGGTTCCATGGGAAAAGGAGGAATTCCCCCTAGCACGGTAGATTTTGTCTCGACGAGAAAAACGTGGGTAGTATCGGGTTTAATCTCTAGCAGGAGAGTAGGATTGACCGATGATGGGATCAGATCAACCATTTGGGTTTCATTCTCCAATGGGAGAATGGGTTTGACGAATGAAAAAGGATCGACCACTTGGGTTTCACTGTCTAAAGGGAGAGTGGGATCGATCGAGGATGGAATCAGATCGACCACTTTGTCAATTGGTTTAATTAAGGACGTGACCATATTGACTACCTAATCAACCGGACTGACCGATGAAAGGACGGGATTGATCATTCCATCAACTACAAGTGGTTTGAGAGTAAGCTTGCGGTAAGAAGTCAGAATTTGAAGCTGGGAAACAGTGATGTATTCTAGTAATTTTGAGGTTTCATCCATACGGAGGAAAAGGTGAGTTTGATGACTCCCTCCGCACAACCTACATGGGAACTTGACTTACTTTTCTTCTTCCCAATGATATCCTGACTAGTTGACGGGAGGGCATCAACATGTTGTTCAGAGGCTGACGACATGGGTTGGCGAGGGCGTGTAGACCATGTTTCTATAACCTTGGATAGACTAAGACAACCCTTAAGAAGATGTCTACCCTTACAAATCCTGCAAGGGTACTTGGGCTTATGGGTTGTTTGGGTGATCTTGGCATCATGAACACTCCCAACATGATTATCAGTAACTCGTTGTTTTCCAACATGTCTAGCAGTGGTTGGAAGTTTGGACCCTTGCTTATTTTTCTTCTTCTTCTTATCCACTAGGTTACTAACTTAAGAGATTTCACTAAGCGAAGAAGATGAAACAGAGGAAGGCCTTGCAAGTGAAGAAGGAAAAGAATATATTACTCATGAAGAAGGTGAAGGATCAACATGAGGTTGATGTTCTTGGGGGGGAGTGCTTACAATCGAAGCACTCGCTGCATTCGGGATTACCCGAGTGGAAAACAACCATACCGGTAATCCAATTGTGAGACCTCGAAGGCTCAAAGTAGCGATGTAAGGAGGACCAATTTTTTTGTAGGAAGGAAAAAAAAAAGTATCCCCCAGAGCAAGGGTTGCTTCATTGGTCATTCTAGGAGATGACACCATTAAACACAGATTCAACTTAGAGTCTACTAGGAAAAACAAACAACACACGCTAAAAATCTAGAAAGCAAGCAAACAAACAAAACCTTATCATAATGAACATACTAGTTGGTGATGAAATCCAATGTCGCGGGAACCATGTAAGAAGGGGTTGAGATAGAGCGGGTGGAAAAGTTGCGTTGACAACCTGCTTAACGGACTTACGCCTTGGTGCAAGCTTCCCAACAATAAACATGGATTTACCCTCCAAGGATCTTGAGTGAGTTTGTCCAACATCGATTCCAGGTACAGTGAAGACTTTCTCTTTCACTGTCACCTCATGTATTAAACCTAAAGAAACGCCACTAAGGTTACCAAATACAACAATGATGCCTAGGGAAATAGTCGACAGTCTGATATCTGAACAAGGACAGAGTAACTAAGCCCGAAATTGACTTGAGAAGGCCCACACAGGGTTGTTTTCTCAAGTGACCCCCAATAATACGTGCAACCACAACACCAAGACCAACAAAGCAAGGTTAGTAACTCTGTTGGCCTTAATGTGACCTCGTGATTGACCTTTGTGTGAGAACGGCTTCCCAGGACAAAATGTAGTAAATGGATTTCACCACTCTCTAACTCAAGATTCTATGTTTGTTTACATCTTTGGAAAGTTATCTTTCACACTTATTCCAAATTCCTACAACTAATCTAATATAGGTTGCAAAAAGCCCTAGATATAAAAGTTTCTAGGTAGATTTTTATTAACGCGTAAATTTTAATAAGTTGTTGTTACTCAAGAGGAAAATGGAGTGGACTAAATGATGTTTTGATCAACTCTAAACTTATGCAAAGAAATGAAGATGCAAATATTTCACTTCGATGAAAGATATATTACGAGAAGGAGAGAACGTTTATCATTCCCAGATGCACAATGTCCCAAAATTTTATTAAACTCATCAATACCAAGATCCTCAAGAAATGAGCCAAAGAGACTGTATACCAAAAATGCCAAAAACCATGCAATTTCGCTACTTCAAATGCAAAGATGCCCCCAATCTAATCCAAAGCAAGAAATTAAATCTTTTTATTTCAAATATAGCTAAAAGCAATAGCGAACTTCTTTAAAACAAAAGCAACGCAAACTATTTTTTTTCTTTTAAAATGAACTATTCAGAAAAAGAAGTGCTTTCACTAAACAATTCTAAACAAAAACAATGCTTTGTAACTGAAATACACTCAAAGCAAGAGATCAAATATTTCAAAAGAAAACAAGCTAAAACAAAGCAAATTCAAACGTTGTCAAGCAGACTATAATCAGACCTAACAAATCACCGCAAACACTTATCTCAGATCTGGGCAAGGAAAAACTATCAAAAATCAATTTCCCAAAAGATCGTCGCAGGCTACAATCCAACACAGTACGACATTCTCGGATTGAGGCAGGCCAAAGAACATTACAGTGCGATGATGTCGCACTGTGTCTCAAAGCAGGGTGCGTTGAACACCTAAAAAATGGAAAAATTAAAAAAATGATAAAGTCTTTTTTGTCAATTCAACAGTCAGAGAGTCATACTGGATCTCCCAATGACTCATAAAATAGAACCTAGGCAATCAAACCGAGAAAGCAAGACTACTAGGAAAACAATATGATCCCCAGTATGGTCACCAATTTTGTTATCGGACAAATCGGTAAGTGCCGACACAAACAGATCTCCCTTGTTTCACCCCGAAACTAGAACAAAACAAGACAATATACTAAACTTTCCTTAGATTTCAGTTACCAAATAAGAAGAGGATCCAAAACATACCTTTTAAATGTTGTAGACCTGACCTTGCCAATGTGATCCCAGCTCCACCATAAGGCTTATGGAGAAGTATCTGCAAAGAAACACAAGCCAACGAAAACAAGAATAACAGAGTTTATTCAATATGAAACTATGTATGTGATCAAGGAATCATACAATATGGACAAATAATGTTCATATAGTAAAGAAACAGTATATCTGTATTAAAGAATGTGGAAGAAAGATATAACAAGATGCCTTGATGTTGTCAGGTCCCTTCCAACAATTCCTTGCTTCCCACACACTTATGCTCCAACGAGTTTTGAGACTGTAAGTTTGAAGATACTAACAATATATCTTCATAACATAAATCAGAAGCCTATCATAAGCCCTTCTCAAAATCTATTCTCCAAGCTGACACAAAAAAGGCTTAACTCCAAGCTAGCTAGCTTTCCCCATGATAACTCCCCTCCTTTTATAAGCTGAAAAGGATAAGGTGAGGAGGTTAAGATGATCCCATGAGATCAGAGATGCAACTCAAATCCAAACCAATCGGAGGCCACCTCACCCTCGAAGCTTCTATCCTAGAAGCATCGAGAAGATTCTCTTTTTCTTCGTACGGATCATTGTCACAACCTTAACACTGAGCAAAATGTGACAATGTCACAGGCCATTGTGGTGCAGCCTGCATCGATCCTAGATCGTCACACCCTTAACACTGAGCATGGTGTGACGATCCTTCTTTACAGGGTTTTTTTACAAAGGAAAAGATAATTTCATTTGTCTAGAAAAGTTCATCTTCATTCTTCTCAAGGGATTAAGGCAATTGATCCTTCTAAAGACAAAGGATAGGTGTACATAATTAACGTTCATAAGGGTGATGAAAATAATGTGTAACAGATGCAGGAAATGCAATCATATAAGCTACCGGTCCAATCCTCTCTAGGATTTCAAATGGCCCACAATATCTGGCTGCCAACTTGGAACATTTTCCCAACTTCACATAACTTTTGTTGGCCTTCACCTTCAAGAAAACATGATCACCCACTTTAAATTCCCTATGAGTTATTCCCTTGTCGGCATAGCTTTTCTGCCTATCTTGGGCAACGTTTAAATTATGTTTTATCTTAACCATTTTCTCTTCCATTTCCTTGAGCAATTCTTCCCCAATGACTTCTCTATCAGTTAGGTTGTCCCATCTTATGGGCTCATCTTCAGTTATGCTTGGTACCCATTGTTGTAGGAAAATTCTACCAAGTGTAGATAATCTTCCCATTTAGATGGTTTTTCCACCACATACATCCTTAGCATGTCCTCTATCACTTGGTTCACCCTTTCTGTTTTCCCATTAGACTCGGGATGATAAGCTATGTTGAAGTTCAAATTTGTTCCAAACCCTTTGAATGATCCCCTCCAGAACTTTGAGGTAAACTTTGGGTCTCTATTAGACACAATTGTATTGGGTATTCCATGCAACCATGCTACTTCCCTCATATAAATATCAACAACATTGGTTTCCTTGTGAGTAACCATCATAGGAATGAAATGGGCAGCTTTGGTAAGCTTGTCCACCACCACCATGATAGCATCAAGTTGCTTGCTTGTTTTGGGCAATTTGGTGATGAAATCCATTTTCACCAATTCCCACTTCCACTCAGGAATGGGCAATGGTTGTAGAAACTCAGCTGGGTGTCTATGCTCAACCTTGACTTTTTGACACTCTAGACATTTAGCAATGTACTCAACAATTTCCTTATTCATGCCTGGCCAATAATATTGGCTCTTGACTGCTGCAACTGTTTTCTGACATCCTGGGTGTCAAACATAAGGTACGTTATGCATCTCTTTCAAAATCGTACTCCTCAATTCATGAGAATTGGGTACATAAATTATGTTCATGTACAAGAGAATTCCATCATTTCCCAATTCATAATATTCAACCTTTTGTTGCATTTTACCTTGCTCTAATTTTGTTACCAACTCCATGTACTGCGAATCTACTTTTGCAGCCTCGGAAATTCTGCCTTTAAGATTAGTTTGATACATGCTAATGGTTGTAGCATGCAGTTCATGCACTCTCCTGCTGAGTGCATCAGCCACTTTGTTCTCCTTCCCTTTGATGTGCTTGATATCAAAGTCATACTCAAAGAGGCATTCCAACCATTTGCTCTGCCTAACATTCAAAGTTGGTTGATCAAACAAATACTTCAAACCATTATGGTCTGTCCTCAGCTCAAACCTCTTTCCCATGAGGTAGTGTCTCCATTTCTTTAAGGCGTGTACTATGGCTTCCAAATCCAAATCGTGAGTGGCATAGATCCTTTCATGCTCTTTCAATTTTCTGGATTCAAAACATATCACAAACCCATTATGATTGAGGACTCCACCAAGTCCTTTTTTGCATGCATCTGTGGAAACCACAAAATATTCATTCAGATCAACAATCCTTAGAATTGGAGTGTTGGTTAACAACTACTTCAACTACTGGAAGCTCTTTTCACATTTTGTTGTCCATTAAAACTTCACCCCCTTCCTTTGCAAGGAAGTGATTGGGTGAGCATTTCTCGAAAACCCTGCAATGAATCTTTTGTAGTAGCTAGCTAGACCCATGAAGGATCTAAATTTTATCACATTCTTAGGTGTTGTCCACCTTTTAATGGCCTCAATATTTTCGGGGTCGATTACTATCCCTTCTTCGGATATGATATGCACCAAATAGTGAATTTGGTTTTGATAAAATGAGCACTTGCTCAGTTTGGCATACAACTGGTGCTCTCTTAACACTTGTAACACCATCCCCAAATGATGCTCATGTTCTTCTTCTGACTTGGAATATAGAAGGATGTCATCCAAAATGACAATGACAAACTTGTCTAAGTATTCCCGGAAAACACCATTCATTAAGCACATGAAAACAGTTGGTCCATTTGATAACCCAAATGGAACCACTGTGAACTCATAATGACCATACCTTGTCCTGAAGGCGGCCTTGTTGATGTCTTCATCTCTGATCCTTACCTAATGGTAACCAGATCTGAGATCAATCTTTGAAAATATCCTTGCATCCTTTAACTGATCAAAGAGATCAATGATCCTTGGCAAAGGATACTTGTTCTATATAGTCACTTTGTTCAATTGTCTGAAGTCGATGCACAATCTCAATGTCCCGTCTTTCTTCTTCACAAATAAGACTGGGTCACCCCAAGGTGACACACTTGGGCATATATACCACTTCTTCAGAAGTTCTTCAAGCCGCATTTGCAGTTCCTTCAACTCTGGTGTACTCATTCTGTAGGGAGTCTTTGATACTGGAGCTGCTCCAGGCATTAAGTTTATAGAGAAATCAATATCTCTCTTTGGGGGCAGTCTTGGTATCTCCTTAAACAGATCCTCAAAATCTTTCAGGACTGAGTAATCCTTTAGATTTAGCACCTTATCCTTAGGAGTTTCCTCCATATGAGCTGCAAATATTTGGCATCCCTTCCTGTAACACTTCTTCAGCTGCATTGTTGAGATCTGTCGCAAAGTAACTTCCCTAGGAAATCCTTGGATTGTTCTTGGGTTCCCTTCCTCATTCATGCAATTGAATGCCTTGTTATGACACTCTAAGACAACATGGTCTTGGTCCAACCAATCCATACCAATTACACTTTCATATGTGTTATCATATAAAGTTGTCTAAGGGTCGTAGGGAGACCCAATCCTTTTCTTGCGCGGGTATCAGTCTCGATTTCAAAGCGCACCTTTTCAGAGCAACCCATTCCAGACTCGAATCAAGCAAACATGTGATTTAAGCTTCCAATGGTTGGGATTCCATTTGGAGTTTAGATCGACGGTTCGTGGGTGTTCAGAATTCGAAAATGCGCGAGGTATAGCGCCATAGCAAAAGGTCTGAAGTCCCAAGGTCGAGCAAAGGTTAGATCTAGACCATAGATCTCATCGGGAGATATTGACGGTGGAAAATTATCGTGGGAATTGGGAGTTCAGAATATTGTTAAATTTGTTTGTCAAAGGTCCGAAGTCCCGAAAACGAAAGTGAGTAGGAGTCGTCCAATCCCGAGGGATGCGTGGCGCCAGATCCGAGTTGCAGAGAAAGTCACTTCAGGAAATTTGAAATGAGAGATGCGTAAAGCTCGAAGTGGCCGAAGTGGTCGAAGCCCAAAGTTTCGAAGCACTCAGAGGTGGAGCCTTGGGTCACAGCCCGAGGTCAATTGGGGGTGTGCCTAGGAAAAGAAACTAGCGCCCATTGCTTAGAGATTTTGTCAAAGCAGGCATCGAGAATTCTGTGGTCTGGTGTTGTGAAAATATCCAAAGGGTGAAATCCTGAAGCATCATATTGGATAAGTGTCAGGTCATAGCCCGAGGTCAGAAACATGAAAGGTTGATGAAGAAGGAGCTTAGCACCTATAGCGCCTGTATTGGTCACATGGGAAGATTTCCAGAGCCTCGAGGCGTCAGGATTGACTTGAAGAAGTCGTGGGCACCCCCTGGAAGCATTCATGGGTGTCAGGCCTCATCCTGATCCCAATGAAGGAAGTTATTGAATATAGGGGCGGCAGTTGAGACCTCATTTCACCCCATAAATGGAAAGCATTGCAGAGAGCATCCATGAAGGCAGACTGTCCACCCGAAGCTTCCTCTGGGATGGATTTTTCTGTAAAATGCATAATTGTGCTTGTCTCGCGTCTGACATAAGAAGGCTTGTATAGTATGACAGAGCGGGCGCTGACGGGAAGCTTTGAATGTAGGGGCCCGATCACGCTCCTGGTAGTTGCAGCAATTCTGAGTATATATACTCAGTTTTGATATTTTGTTATGGTCGAATGGTTGAGCTAGGATCCCTGCTATTGTAATATTTTGATTGAGAACAATTGGTTCTCTGGTTATGTATTTGTTTTTGAGACATCTTGGTTAATCTAAGTCAGATTTCTTATTCCATCTCATTTGCCTCTGATACTTAGAGAGTTCATGTTTGATTGATTCACATGGATTGTTGTAACTGTATTATGAAAAATGTTTGATTATAATATTGTTATGATTTCTTTCAACTTCCTTGAAATTTGAATCCAAGAGGACCTTGTGTTTAAGTTTTTCCTAGTTAGGCTGCTGGAAAATTTGATGATCATAGCGGACCTCTACACCTTTCTCACTAAATCTTCCTCCTATTCAACCTTACTCCAACTCACTGACTGAAGTTGATTCAAGACCTCAATGGTTGGTGCATGCTAGTCTAGATTTCTGAGTTAGAACACTATTATTATTGAGTTTTATCCATTTGACCACTCAAAACTCAATTACCTGTGACATATAAACTGATGGGTACTGGGTTTACCTTCAATGCAATCTAAAGGTGAATTCTAGTGCTAACATTTCTAGCATCGTTTCCGGGGAACGAATTGAAGACATTTCCCTGGGATAGAACGACAAAGCTTACTGGTTTTGAAGGTGCATTAGAACTTAGTACATCGAAGATTGCAACTTGCACCTGGCGACTCCACTATTTCGGTTGTGGTTGCCTCTAGCACACCTAAGCTGAACCAAATAACTTTTTCGAGAAGGCTTTTAGTAGCCACTTTCTCATCTTAAAAGTTCCCTGGGAGATTGACAACGATCAGATGTGGTCTTTGATGGTGAACAAAGACCAGACACATTCAAACTGCATATCATTCACTTGGTGACTCCATAATTAAATGATTGATTGGTGACTCCACCGGTTCAAAATGGAAAGAATCTTGGCTCGAAGGTATGCTTCTTTTAATTTCTCCTATGTTCCTGTTTTTCTTGATGTTGTTCCTACTCCAAATGAATGGGGTGATTATTTGTCCATATTTAGAGAGTGTAAAGAGGACAACCCTGCTCAGCATCTCCTTGAGTTTCATGAACTCATGCATCAATGGGACATACATCATGAGGATGTATTATTAAAGATGTTCATGATCTCGTTAGCAGGAGATGCTCGCACGTTGTACCACTCCTTACCCCTTGCTAGCATCTCCTCCCTGGAGTAGTTTCATGTGGATTTCAATAGGCATTATCAAAAGTTTTATTCCTCTAAGTTAATTTGTCATAGTTGTTGTAAGGAATATAAAGATTGTGTTCAAGATATAAATGATTCTTATGAAATATGTGAGGATGAGGGTTATACCTCGGAGGAGTTGATAAATCCATTAAAATCACATTCTGCAAGAATAGAGGAATTGGAGGGAGATTTTGCTTTCCGCTCTTACAAAGAAAATGAAGAGGATATTTCGGTCCTTGAAGCAGATGTTCTTGGAAGCCCTGCTTATGATGAAGAAGTGATGTCATATACTAACCAAGAACAAACAACTTTTGATGGATATCCCAGTGAAGATGACGAAGAGTAGAGATTTTCCATGGTTCCCATTTATGATGATTATGAATCAGATCCTTGGGAGAGCCATGAAGGAGAAACGGAAGAGTTAAATGGGTAGTTCATCTCCTATCCAGAACCCATAAACAAGTAGGTATCACCTGGGATTAGCCAACCTATATCAGTCCTCCACCCACCTATACACTCTGAGGACATCAAATGACAGGTGATCAATAATGAAAGAAATGAGGTAATTTCTGACCGGCTGAGCATGCCTAATTATGAATTTTGTGACCTTGTGGGGTTATATATGGAGTTGTGTTTTCCCAAAGCATAGGAGCTTGCAAAATTTTTCATATTATCATCCCTAGGGGGTATAGTCAGTGTTCCAAACCATGTTTTCATTTTGTTGTCATACTTCCCTAACCTTTTGTGGATCATCTGCAGTGAAGAAAAGAATTATATCAATAGACAGTCTCGGTGGCTATGATGGAAGTTCGATTTCACCTAGCACTTTGTAAAAATCAGTGAGCTTAGGTTTGTACATAAATAAGCTCCTTTCGGAGCATGTGTGTTTGCTTTCTTTTTATAAGTAGAGTAGTGTACATATTTCCCTGTTTTCTTCGGCGAAAGTTTTGAGCTAGACTCCATAGCCCAACAACTAAGGCACTAGAACTATGCATTCTTGGCAGCTCACAAGGGAGCATGTCATCCCCTGTGGAGCCAAATGTTATCACATAAAGTTGTCTAAGGGCCGCAGGGCAACCCAATCCTTTTCTCGCGCGGGCATCAGTCTCGATTTCAAAGCGCACCTTTTCAGAGCAACCCATTCTAGACTCGAATCAAGCAAACAGGCAAGTTTAGCTTCCAATGGTTGGGATTCCATGTGGAGTTCAGATTGGCGGCTCGCGGGTGTTCGAAATCTGGAAGTGCGCGAAGTATAGTGCCATAGCAAAAGGTCTGAATTACCAAGGTCGAGCAAAGGTTAAATCTGGATCATAGATCTCATCGGGAGAGATCGACGGTGGAAAATTATCGCGGGAATTGGGAGTTCAGAAAATTGTTAAAGTTGTTCATCAAAGGTCTGAATTCCCAAAACCCAAAGTGAGCAACAATCGTCCCATCGAGAGGGATGCATGGCGTGAGATCCGAGCTACAGAGAAAGTCACTTTGAGAAATTTAAAATGAGATATGCGTAAAGCTCGACGTGTCGAAGTGGCTGAAACCTGAAGTTCTGAAGTGCTCAGAGGTGGAGCCACGGGTCACAGCCCGAGGTCATATGGGGGGTGTGCCTGGGAAAAGAAACTAGCGCCCATTGCTTAGAGATTTTGTCAAAGCGGGCATCAAGAATTCTGTGTTCTGGTGTTGTGAAAATATCCAAAGGGCAAAATCTCGAAGCGTCATATGGGATAAGCGCTAGGTCACAGCCCGAGGTCACAAGCATGAAGGGGTGATGAAGAAGGAGCTTAGCACCTACAACGCCCGTATTGGTCACAGGGGAAGATTTCCAGAGCCTCAAGGCGTTAGGATTGAATTGAAGAAGTCATCGACACCCCCTGGAAGCATTCATGGGTGTCAGGCCTTGTCCTGATCCCAATGAAGGAAGTTATTGAAGATAGGGGCGACATTTGATACCTCGTCTCACCCCATAAATGGAAAGTGTTGCAGAGAGCAGCCATGAAGGTAGACTATCCACTCGAAGCTTCCTCCTGGATGGATTTTCCTGTAAAATGCATAATTGTGCCTGTCTCGCATCTAACATGAGAAGGTTGCACAGTCTGACAGAGCGGGCGCCGACTAGAAGCTTTGAATGCAAGGGCATGATCACGTTCCTAGTAGTTGCAGCAGTTTTGAGTATATATACTTAGTTTCAATATTTTGTTATGGTTGAATGGTTGAGCTAGGCTCCCTGCTATTGTAATATTTTGATTGAGAACAATTGGTTCTATGGTTATGTATTTGTTTTTGAGACATCTTGGTTAATCTAAGTCATCTTTCTTACTCCAACTTATTTGCCTCTGATACTGAGAGAGTTCATGTTTGATTGATTCACATGGATTGTTGTAATTGTATTATGATAAATGTTTGATTATAGTATTGTTATGATTTCTTTCAACTTCATTGAAATTTGAATCCAAGAGGACCTTGTGTTTAAGTTTTTCCTCCTTAGGTTGTAGGAAAATCTGATGTTCATAGTGGACCTCTACACCTTTCTCATTAAATCTTCCTCCTATTCACCCTTACTCCAACTTACTGACTGAAGTTGATTCAAGACCTCAATGGTTTGTGCATGCTAGTCCATATTTCTAACTTAGAACGCTATTATTATTGAGTTTTATCCATTTGACCACTCAAAACTCAATTACCTATGACATATAAACTGATGGGTACTAGGCTTACCTTCAATGCAATATGAAGGTGAAGTCTAGTGCTAACAATATGAACCCAAGGGCACGATATTCAAATCCACCTTGATACTTATCTCATTCATGTCCACTGGATATGATTTAACCATCTCAACAACTTTTCTCTTGGTTCTTCTAGCCAGTTGCACTAGCCAAGATTTCCCATGCTTGCTTCTTGGCAAATGCAATCTTTCCACTACCTTAGGATCTATATAGATATGGATAGCTCCTGAATCTATTAAGATAGTAAAGGCATGGTTAT
>ML805849.1:140474-167515 GCA_009831015.1 Picea engelmannii
ACGTGCCAAACTGCCTTGTCAAACTGCCATGCACTGGAGGTGACATCAAGGGCTCCTAGATGACGTCCTGGGCCATCATAGGGACACGTTCCACCCGCAGTGGGTCAACCCCCTAGGGCTGGGCTCAACCAAGGTGTCCTAGATGAAAACGTCCTCCTTCTTCTCCTGTGCAAAGGCTCGACCAATCATTGTCCTGTCTCTGCCCTTGATGGGGTCCCAACAACCATTTGATGGGCTCTTCAACCCCATGGAGGTCCAAACTAATCATCTCCCCATGTGTACCAATCCAACTGGTACCTGTCTGTTGGGCATGATCCTGCACATCAAAAACTTCGCCCTCCATGGCTCATTAGTCATACGGATCATAGCAATGTCAATCATATTTCATCATTAATTTTATCAAATGCATGCATAAAACCCCTAGCATATCATCCAATAGCTCAAAGACATTACAATGACCTACTATACAAAGCTTAAGAAAAAGAAAAAATGCCCTATTGGGCCAGTATCCATAAGAAAAGGAAAGTTTCCAGAGGATATCATCCAAGCCATGTAACACGAGGTGGTGTGGTCAAAGGATGTCCAGACATACATGTAGAGTGAAAGACAAGGGTAATATTATCCATGGGTGCCTTTGTAAAAGGTGAGTTGTACCTGTCATGGATGCAATTCTTTCCAAGCCCTTTATTGCCTTTATTCTTTCTTTTCTTTATTACTTTTTCTTTCTTTTTATTTCAAGATCTAACTAGAGGACACTGCCTTTGGCGTAGTGACCAGAGCTGACAGTGTTACCCACAAGTACTTTCACAGAGATGATAAGGCTGGCTCGTGATGAGACCCCCTTTCCCTTGGCCATGCAACCAAAGGTCACTGCCCTGGCGTGGTAACCAGATAATGGCAATGTCATACTGCTAGGTACCCATGAACATAATGGGATGGCTCGTGATGAGACCCCCCATCCTCTTGGCTAGGTCTTGTTTTGTCATTTTTCTTCGGGTCCCTCTTGTTTCTTGTTGAGAGGATTTTTATTGCCTTCTCGGGGATCCCTGGGTGAGGCATCTCTAGGTTTTATATATATTTTTTTATGGCTTTTATCTCTTACCAACTACTTTTACCTCCTGGGCCTTTAGCCCCTTCTTCCCACAAGATAAAGTGTAACCCCACAAACAGGTCATCCTAATGTCCGGACTAGGGGAATGGGATAGATGAGTGGGAGATAAGATGTAAGAGTGATGATATCATGGGAGCGGACGAGGGCCCTTCAAAATCCCCCCTAGTGGCTAACCAAAACCTATGGGTACAAGCTTGCTAGGTTACCCTGTCAATCCCCCCAAACCATGGTCAAGTGGGTTAATGTAAGATCCAAGCAGTCGTCAGAAATGAAAGGAATTTGATGCATATATCTGAAGGGTATAATGATCAAATATGACACATACCATGATACCCGGACCAATTACCTCATGGAGCAAGAGTCTTCTCCGATACAAGTCCAAGCCGAAGGTGATGGATATTGTTGCTGCTGACAGGACAAGTCTGATGAAGAAGAAGAAACATGGGCCCTCCAGGGCCATGCTCAGGTCAATCCCACTCTTGGTACTCCATGTCTAGGACCAGTGGGCCTCGAGACATGATCTCCTAGTTATCCCTAGAAACGGGGGATAACAGGTCACGTGGTCCTTGCTATGTGTAATTGTTCACTTGAATTATTCAGTAAAGATTGCAGTGAAGCATGCTTTGTCATGGTTCTGTTTTCGAGTTTGGCCTCTTTGTTGAAGTTGGTTATCGCAATTTTCCTAAACCACGGGCTTTGCAAATACTCCACCTATATATTGACATTACTGGTCTCTGTGGCTAAGTGTACCCATGCCATGTTTCGACCCTGTGGGTTTTTATGTGAACTATGATGGAAGATTAGAGAATTATGTGCCTTATCTTAGCAAAACCCTCATTTGTTGGCTTGCTTGCTATAACCTCATCGTCACTGTTGCCTGGTAAATGTTATACATTATGAGAACATTGCTACCCAGATTTTGATGAGAGCATTATTCGTGCTTTTTTGTTGGGCATGGGTTTTTATTTGGTCACTCATTATGCAGTGTTGGAAAAAGAATTGGCTTCACTTGTTTGTTTTGGAAGATGCAGTATGTTGTTTGAAGCCCATACAGTCAAGAGCAATGTTGCATATTATTGTTTCTGTGATCGATTATGATAGAGAACCTATGGAATGAGTTGTTTGTGCCATTCAACTCCCAAACTCTTTGGTCGAAATGCCCCGTTGTCTCTACCACTTACTATCTTGAACCCTAAACATTACATTGAAAGCATATTTACTGCAGTTTGGAGTTGATGGAAGCATTGTGCTTGCTTGGTTACTTGGGCACGATTTTGTTTGGTCTCTTGCTTGGCAATTCTGGAAAGAGATTTGTACCCACCCATACATTTGAAGCTTGTGTTCCAAATATTGAATGTTATTTTTGGTTCAATCATTATGTTGATTGTTAAAAAGGGACACATGTGTTCGAAATTTTTGAAGCTCGAATAGAGAGATAATGTCCATAATAAATTTCATTGAACAGTAGTTAAATAAATGATGGATATGAGTTGTTTGTAAACATTATACATGTCTGTGTTGGATTTAAAGGATTATTAATGGATTTGATGTTATGGTCGTGGCTCAAAGGTTATTGTTGTGTTCTTATAACGATTATGATGATGTTCGTTATGACTGTCATATAATGATAATGTGGTTACAATGGTTACTATGATTAAATAATTATGGGCATACATATTATTGTGTAAATAATTTGGAAGACAACAAACAAATTTGTCAAAGGAGACACCAGTTTGGATTATTGTTTGGAAAAGGAACACTTGTTAAACGTTGAAATTCTAGACAGAGATATGTTTGATTGTGTTTAAGGTAGCATGTTTTGATTTGTTTCACTTGAACAATATCCATATTGATCCCATATCATTCTATAATTTTTCGCTAATTACATTCCCTTCACAATCCTGATTTTCACTGATTGCATCCATGTTCTGTGATATACATTTAAAAGGAAAGGTCTGTGTGGAAGCGACAAAAATGATAACTTAGCAGGGGTTGGTGACTAATAGTTTGATATTTTTATACACAGTTAAATTGTTTGGTTAATTGCTGAACAATATTCGTATATGTTTCCCTATCATTCTACCATTTTTCGCTAACTACGCTCCCTCCATATTTCCCATGAACCCTATCACTCCCTGTTCACATGGCAAATAATGAATGGTTTGTTATGGATGGATTTGCATGGATCTCATGTCAATTTTTTATTCATGTAAACAAAGTGTCATGTATGGTTTATTACGAGCTTCATTATTGAAAAATTGTTGCCACAGGATGAACTTTTTCAGTAGAGGCAACAATAGCCGAAATAATAGAGGCGGGAAAATTGGAATCGAGGCCATAGGAGGCCTAGATTTTCTATCCATTTTGACATTGACCCTCAAGAATTAAACCAGTTGTTCCAAGTTGGGTTGGCCATGGAATAATGCACCCTCGACCAAAAATACCCCCTTTCCAACCTCCTTAGAATATCCCAGGCATTCTCGTTCCTCCACATGTGTCTTTGCAGCTTGAAGTCCCCGCAAATGATGGTTGGCAAGAGATCATCAACCAACCTATCTCTCACCATCGTGGTTGGCCTACTATGTCATTGCCTTTACCACCACCTGTTAATCCTAGTGTCTAGATTTCCCGTCTTGTTTGGCCATTTCAGTCTTCACGCGCCAGTAAGAGATTGAAAACTAATATTCCCCAACCTGTGCAAGACAAGGGAAAAGAAAATGTCTCCCCTTCTTCTCCATCCACTGATTCCTTGAAATCTGTGTCTTCCCGCTTGCATTTGAAGGATGACTGCTCCCATGTGATTAGCCAGATACAACCCCAAGGGTCCAATCAACCACGAGCTACTTCAAAAAAGTCTAAGGGAAACAACGGTGAAAAAAGGAAAATTGCCTCACAAAGTGGAAAATATGGTTTTTAAATTATGTTTCATATGATTTCAGTTAATGATGACAGTGCTTAATGGTTTTCAACATTTTTGGACAACAAGATTTGTTTTTTATATTTTGTGGATAATGTGGATTATGTAGATATATATATTCTTTTTGGATATAATATAAATTATTTATGATATTTAAATATCCAGTTAAAATATATTTAAGGGAGTTACAAGAGTGGCATATGGTCAAAATGATTACCCTTTTGTGTTATATTTCATGATTTAAAAGGAAGAAATAACGAGAGTCACAAGGGGTCCCACCTACCTAGTTATTATTAATTAAGACCCTTAACTATATTATTATTATTTATGTCTCATAAACTAATTAATTAAGTTAAATCAACTTAACTAAAGAAATTAGTTGAACTAATTCAACTTATTTGGAAAAAATAAAAGTGGAATGAGAAGAAGAGACAAGGGGAGAATAGAAGGAGAAAGCAAGACTAAGGTTTGCTCTTTAGTTACATGAGATAGTTTCAGTTTTCATTCATTTCTAAGTTTATTCAGAGCTTAATTCTCTTCTTGACAACAGGGTCTTATTGTAGACAACAAGGTTCAACACTGAAACACACTTTTCAGACGCTTGTTTTAGAGATGTTGATCCATCCTTGATACTCTGTGTATTCTTGTCTGTTTGTGAATTAAGTTTCACGGCTGATAAATGATATCTTACAGAGTCAAATTGGCAGTAGTTTGTGGCAAGCTGATCTAGATTATTAATTTCAGTCTTACTTTACTGTCGGAGTCTTTTTGTATGGTGTTCATAAAAGATCTCTTAATCAGAATTTGATCCATGCCCTCGTAGGGGTTTTGTAAAGAGAAAAACATTTTTGATATCTCAGAGTGAAATAAAATCATATTGTTATTCTTTCTAATATATGTGTATTTGTGACTTCATTACTTTTCGCTTTTTGATCTCCATGTTTACTTAATCGCAAATCTGTGTACATTCCAGAAGTTATTTTATTTTATTTTTTCAACATATTTAAACTATAAATCAACCTCAGCCCTTGTAATTAATACTTGCAGATTGAGAGAATATTTTGAGGCTATAAAACCTCGGGTGACATTCCCAACTATCTTTTCCTAGCCAGGAAAGATCTGAAAATGATCGAGTAAGGTAATTCATACTTTTTCCTCAACATTCTCCTCTACAAATATTTGCCTATCCCAATAATGAGCTCTTATCAACCTTTTGTTGTCTTCTCTGTAGCTTTGTGCTTCTTTATGCAAGCCTTTCATAGTCTCAACCATCTCTACATGCTCTACTCTACTTCTATGTCCATTGAACTCGGTCTCTGCATTTCCTATGCCAATATGTAAACCTCTAATCTCATCCTCATGGCTATAAGATCACTGAGCATCCTCCATATCTCTAGTCCTCATATATGAACCGATTTTTTTTTTCTTGTACCTCTAATTCTACAAAAATGTGCATGCAACAATTAGTGTTAGAATTATGCATATTGTAAAATATTTCATTAACTAGGCTACAAATCATTCTTCATCTGAATTTATGAAGAGTATGGATGCATTGAAATACATTATGATTATTTAGACACATTCCCCTTTGAATAATTTTTCCAACAACTATACCCATGCCTCATTCTGGGTTCTGAGCTAAAAGTTACAACTTTTTGAATTTTGTCATTTCCACTCAATTTTTCCATGTTCTCACAGGTGTAATCTGGTAGAGAGACCACATTGTGCCACCTGTAAAAGAAATTATGTCAAAAATCAGGAATTCTTTTATAGCAAGAAAATATAGGATTTATGATTGTGATTACATAACAATTTTCAGATTCACAATTTGGTGCTCCAATTAAATTATGTATAAATCTAGAATTAATGACTTTGCACTTTTTACATTTTCTCCAGACTTAGAATTTTTAGCCAAAATTGTTTATCTCCCAAACAGAGAAAAATTGGGAAAAACTTCCTCAAGACAAAGTTGTTTAGATTGTTGAGGACGTAAAATGTTGACTAAACAAATTTGTATAGATTTGTGATCTGGATTCCTTTTTCCTCCTTTGAAGATTTCAAAAATCCCCAAAAAGCGGTCTGGAATAGTGGATTTTTCCTTGTTTTGGAATCCCCACTCAAAACCCTTTTGAATTTTTCCAAAATCCCAACTAGGTATCTTCATGCCTGCTTTTTGGACTCCTTCCAAAAATTTCATTTTTATTAGGTCTTAGTCACTGAGCACCACCCTAATCTTCAAAAACCATTCATTTGCATTTTCCAGAGAAACCCTTTAACTTCCATCCGATTCAAAGTTTTTCTGCTCTTGTTATGGCTGAAACACATTTTTGGCTCCAGAATTCTTTTTAAAATCCTTATATGTATTTCTCCTTTCCTTTCCCCGCTCTCACTTCTCTTTCCTCCTTTTCTCTTCTTCCCTTCTTCTCTTTTTCTCCTTCTCTTTCTCTTCTCTTCCTCGGTGATCAATAAAAACCTTTTCTTGGTGTTTAGAAAAATCCTTCTATCAACAAATCTGAAAAATATTTCTTTTGGCCAACTGAAAAATCCTTCTTTTAGTGAACTTCAAAATTTGTCTTTCGGCAAACCGAAAAATTCATCCTTCGGCGGGTTTCAGAATTTGGTTTTTGGCGAACTTAAAAACTTGTCTTTTGACGAATTGAAAAATTCATCCTTCGGTGAGCTTAAAAATTTGGTTTTCAACGGACTTCAAAATTTTTCTTTTGGCAAACCAAAATATTGATCCTTTGACAAACTTCAAAACTTAGTTTTTCAACGGACTCAAAATTCATCTTTTGGAAAACTTCAAACACTATTCTTTGGAAACCTTCAAAATGCACTTTGATAGCCTGCAAAAATGTCTCTTCGGCGAACTCGAACATTTGTCATTTGGCAAACTGAGAAATTATTCTCGATCATTGAACTACAAAATGTACTTCGACAGCCTACAAAAGGATCTCTTCGACAAACTCGAAGTTTTGTCTTTCAATGAACTCAAAAATTCTTCTCCATTGTTGAACTACAAAATGTACTTCGACAGCCTACAAAAATGCACTTCGACAAACTGCAAAATGCACTTTTACATGCTACAAATTGCACTTTGGTGAACCTCAAAATGTACTTTGTTGAATTTCAAATTCTTGGCTTTCGACAACTCAAATTTTTGGTTTTCAACAGACTCAAATTTTTGTCTTCAATGAACTTCTTTAACTCGATGTTGTCGAACTTTTCAGCTTGTTTTTGGTGGTCAAAACACACTTCCATTCAGCGATTGAAATCAACTTTCCTTCGATGGGAAAATAAACTTGGGTTTTCACCAGCTCATTTAACTTAGAGAATTTTGACCAAACCTAAGTTGAATTTCCAAAGGATTTTAGTATATGTAATTTCCAAAGGATTTTTACATAGGGCTACCACGAAAGCTCTAGTCTTAGCTTTGCATGGCCAAATTTGACCCTACCCCCATTAAATTGGCATTATGATTTATCAAATGATTATCCCCAAATGAAATTAAACTCAAAATTTTGCCTAAAAAATTATGAATTTCACTCCAAAATTGATTGTTTTCCCTAAATTCAATGTAGAGTAAAAATCTACAACCACGAATTTATCAAATTTTCATTGATCCTTAGTCCATATAGGTTTGATGTTGAACCAAAATCTCTGATACCACTCTATAACGTAACCAACTCCCTTACTGGGCCACATTACGACTAAAAACAACTAACTATAACTCTAATACCAATTTAAATGCGGAAAAAAAAATACGCAACATGACATATAAGCTTATGCAACTATCCATAATAATTGAAAACATGAATGCAATTGATTTAAACATGTGCAACAACAATTAAACAAACACATAGTAGCATTCAATCACATAAATACATATTCAAATGCGACATTTACACACAATGTATAACAATAAAGAACACAAAACTTAGAGTGAAATGCATAGCCATTAAACTCATCATTTAATAGAATTAAACACAATGGATATGGGCACTTATCTTATTAAAAAACAAGAAACTAGATACAAAGGATAGACACTCCACCCAATCATAGACTCACTACTCGAGTTCTCAATAGCAAGTCACCCCCAAGTTGGGTCTATGAATTCACAAGAAATGGTGTCTCCTAAAGGTGTATATTGTCCCCTCTCAAAAACTAAATTTCTACAACCATTCCAATCCACCATCTTTCTTTCCCCTCAACCTACACAACCCAAGGAATAGGATCCCCTTCTCTACCACGTAATCCCTCAGGATATCCCACTTCCCTCCAGGGATCTAGCACAGGTTGGATAGAAAATCTCTCTGCTGGGGACTCTAGGAATTCTAGCTATAATAGGAATTCTAACCATAGCAACTCCCTTTCTCATTTGGGAAATTCTCACACGAAAATCTTGCTCATAGGCCTAACAACTTACTTCTTCATGCGATAACCATCTCCAAGAGTTGTCCACAAAACCCACTATGGCTTCTTGCTATCTCCCAACACTCCACACACATTTCCTCTCTTCTACCCAACTGAAAAAACTTTTCCCTTTTCCCATTCGAATTTCCTTTTTTCTCCCATGCATTTTGACTCTCCCAAATCCCGAGGTTTATTGTACTCAAGCCCATGCTCTAAATAAATATGTGAGGTGACTTTTCACACCAACTCTCTTACATGAACTCAATGATTGGGGCTTTGAAACACTCAAAAAGGAAATAGAAGGTTCATACTAAAATAATTTAGAAAGATTCTTTGGGATTAATAAGCATGTATAATTCCCCCTTCTACCCCCCTCTCTTGTAGAAACTTAGCCCCCATGTCTTTGTCTGTGATACATTATATTTGTTATTTTCAATATACAATGTTTACATTTACATCGCTTGGCCCATGGACATACATCATTTTTACAATATACATCGCTAATTTGGGGATTAAAAATGGGGATGTTACACACTAGTTGATAAGTGTGACCATAGTCCTCTCGTTGACCTTGCTTCTTATCCTCAGGGTCCGAGATTGGGTTATTTTGTGAATGGAAATGAGGGAAACTATTGGAATCTCTTGTTGATATATGTTGAACATGTTAGTGATTTCTTCCTCATCTTCTATTATCTACTCTGGCTCATATGCACCCACCTCCAACTGATTCTTATCTAAAGTCTCGATCATGTTGATTTTCCTAGGGGATTTTCACTTTTGTTCCTTAGACCAAATCTCTCTTCAAGTATAACAAATTCCTTTGGATCTTAAATCAACAAGGACTATTTGATCCAATACTCCAACTCTAGGTTGATTAATGGAGATAAATTTAGATTTATCTATACCCATTGAATCGTTCTTGGTTGGGTAAACATTCTTGACTAAATAACCACTATTGGGTAGTAAAATAGGCCTTGTGATATTACCCTACTAGTGGTATAAATGGGGCTAAATGATATGTAATGGGTTTAAATGTATGTGTAAAGGGGGTCAACCTCCTAATAGGGGGGCACATGTGAAATGAGAGAGAATATGTATATATAGAGGTTAACACTAGCATTCTTGTATATATGGACTTATGATGTGAAGTGAGTGAGAATATGGGTATGGAATGACATTGTACTTGTATGGAATGACATTGTACCATAAAATAATATTGATGATATGGGTGTAGAAAATGAAGACAAACCAAGAAAGGTCGAACCTTATCGACACCCTTATTACCAAGAAAGTTGGCAAGAAGGGAAACAAGATTGATATTACCAAGGAGGAAGATGTAATAATTGATGATATTCATGGAATAAGACATCAAGGAGCCATTATCAATAGGATTTTTTTTTTTTAAATAACTGGGAAACTTTGTATTATAAATAAATTGTAGGAGGTGCTACAACAAGAGTTATAGTGCTACTATGTTCCCAAAATTTGTAGCTAACTACAATACATTCCATGTCCATCCCTTATATATGTCCACAATGCAATATGGCTACATCCTTGTACACAAAAACCATAATCCTTTGAAACTATGTATCCTATAATATATGCCTAAATTTTTCAAAGTTCTATAAAACATGTAAAGCTAACAAGAAGTGAAGTGACTGGCAACATCTTCTAAACCTAAACTTCCGTGTCCTTTCTCTTGATCAGTTGGTGCCATCTCCTCATCAAACTAGCTCATTGTTTCTTCTCCCTTGGTTTCTCTTATGAATGAAAACTTTGCCATTTTCTAAGAGGACACAATTGAATGCTCTTCTCTGCGAGGATCCAGGGCCATATTCCTTAGATCATGCAACTTAAATGACAAGTTAGGAATCAAAGTCATGTTGCAGTGGATGTGCTCCTCATGGCTTCGAAGAGCACATTGTATCTCTGACAAATAAGAGAATTACATGTCCTCTCAATCCTCCAGAATCTATAACATAATGGTACCCTCTACTTTCCAATTAACCCATAAAAGAGCCAATGATTTACCCTGCTTACCATCCATGGAACATGGGGAAGTATTCGAAGGGTTTTTTGCATGTACATTTCCTTAGAAAAACTATAAACTTTATACAACTTGAATGTGCAACATACAAAATGTTATCTTAAAACAAAATCATTTCTTTTATAATAAGTGAAAATCATAACAAGTGCAATTGAGGATGAGGCAAATTTGTAAATTATCGATGTGAAACTCTTAAACCATGACATTAATCTTAGTTCCTAACAAAGTACACAGTGTTAAAAATATTCAATGATCATCTCATAGGTTGTTAGATTTTTGTTAAATATTTATTTATTTTTAAATAAAAACATCTTTTTTTGGTTAGATTGTAAATTATTTTTCACCAATTTTTATATTTTTTTATATTTTTTTATGCATCTGTGATTTGTCCTTCCGTGTTATTCCACCTCATCTCCTCCAACAACAAGGATGATACCACATCATCGAAACTTAAAGTAGTTGTATTACTATCTATGGCCACAATCATAATATCCCATGAGTATGGTAAAGAGCACAATAAACCGATACACTTATCTTCATAAAAAATATTAATGTCAACAAATAATAACTGACTTACCACGTTATTTAAGGCGTTCAAATGTTATGTCACCAAGTCTCCATCTTTCATCCTTAGGTGGTACAGTTTCTTCTGCAAGAACAATTTGTTTACTAGGGACTTAGACTGATACAAAACCCCTAACTTATTCCATAAAGCCTTGGTTGTAGCTTCCCCTGATACATTCAGTAATATTGAACCTGAGAGACGCAACCAGATTGTTCTCTTTGCCTTTCGATCTAACTTTTCTTAGTCTTATGCTGACATTCCTATAGGTGTAGTACCTGGATCCACAATGATCCACTGATCTTTATCCACCAATAGATCTTCCATCTTGAGCTTCCACAACTAAAAACGTTGCCCATTAAATTTCTCAATCTTATTTTTGAATTGCTCATCATTTATTTTCACTTGAAGAATCGATATCGCAGATCTCCCATTGTAACAAGTTTTACCACAAACCCGAGCCAAAACCCCTGACAATAAGGTGCCCCCCTGAAGCCAATAACTTGGATCTAATACCAAATAAGATTTTAACCTTGTACAATAAGTTATTGCAAATAGATTATTAATAAAAACACAAAATATACAATGGCACACACACACATTACACAGAGATTTTACCCTGGAAACCCAAAATGGGAAAACCAACAACATGTTTAGAGTTGCACCTCTAATCTTCTATTCATTATACACAGACGCAATGCAATGCCCTCATACGAAAAGAGAGTTGCCTTCTTGGGAGAAAACCCTGACATAAATTCTACCGTCAGATCTGTGACCTTATAATGAACGATCCAGATTGACTATGAAATTACAATATTTTACAAGGCAATTTTAACAAAATTTTCCACAGGGGCTCCGCCCCGGAACCCCTCGAATGGGGGCCCATTGGCCCCCATGCCACCTAGCCGACGGGGAGGTGTAGAGCCCCCCCAGACCCCCTTCATTCAGGGGCCAACCCTCAAACGCCCAATAGAAGGGGGGTAGGCATACCTACATATGAATCATGAAGATAATCATGCTCCACAACCAGCACCCACGTGACCCCACAACCAACACTAGGTCTAGCTGTGCAAAGAATATAACACATACCCAACACTTTATGCATTAGATCTAGACTCTTATTAAAGTTGTTTGTGATGCTTGTGAGGGATGTGGAGCTATGCTCAACTCAAATCAAAGATGAATATAAGTTAATGTTTTGGTTGCATTGTTTTTCTTGACACTATTTTTCTTGTATGTTGTGTGAGGAGATACACTATCTACATTCATTATGTGATACAATTGCCTACATAATAGAGTTTCAAATATGATATGATAACTATTGCTCTTTATCACACACTTTTTGACTTTGGGTATGTTATAATTTCACCTGCGGGGTCTTGATTCCTCCTTTGTTGGCATTTATTGTTACCCTTCGAAGTATTAATGAGTAAAGATACAAGTCACGTATGTGGTTTTCTGGTAATTTGTCAACCACAACCTCTGCTTCGATTGTTTCAACCACATTCATGTTCTCCCCTTTATCCCCCAATTTCCTATTTCCTATTCTAATCCCTTTGGAAGGTCAAGGGTTCAATCCAAGGAAATGGTCGAGTTTGCAATCCCTTTGATGTTAACTTTCTAATCCCAACATCTAGATAATTGTTTACTAGCGATTTCCTTGATACACTTGTTGGTATAATTAATCGAAATAAATAGCGAAAGTAAAGAAACGAATTCCAAACACACAAAGATTTATTCGCTTCAAATCAACTTATCATTAGAATAATATCAAAGCTTACAAGGGATCCCTAACTGGGAAAATGGCCCATAGAGAAATATAGAAAACTATAGACAACACTCACAAACTCTAGCAACTCCTCCTTGGTTGTATTGTCTTGTACAATCACTTTCTCGTACTTGTACGCGCCTCCTTTCACTGTAGCCTGCGTATGTACAGGCTTTCTGACACTATAGCTCGCATACATACACACCCTGACTAACCTGTACAATGCGTACAACTTTGTTCCTGTTGTTGTGGCTCTGATCTATCAGATCTTCTTGTAGATGCCCCTGTTCTCTCTTCTCCCTAACCTGTACTAATCTCTACTCCACCTATCTGAGATCTCCTTTAGCAAAAGTCCTTCTTTGCTCTCTCTCTCTCTCTCTCTGATTTGATCATATGCAATGTCTCCTCCTTTACCCTAGCCTTGTTTTTATAATATTGAGTTATGACCTAACCGTAGTCTCCAAAGTGATTGATTGTTGAGATTAGATCTCACCTCACTTGAGATCAATGGCTAAGATTTAATTCACTAATGTTAATAAATTTATCATTTCATTAAATTAAACTCAATTAATTAATAAAATCACTTTGCTTTAATATTCCTTTAATTAAAGTATATTACTAAGGCATAAGGCTTTGGACGACTTCAATACGTCTAAACACTTAGATCTGTGTGAAAGTACCTATATAATGCTACAAACATCAACACTCCCTCTTAGCAAGGAAGGTATTTTGCACCACTCCAAGTTTGTCCCTAAAGAATACAAACTTCCATTTGACCGAGGGTTTGGTCAGAATGTATGTAACCTGCTCATATCTAAAAACATATTGAAGCTTGACTGCTCCCTTCTAGATCTTGTCTAGTATGAAATGATACCTGATCTTAATATGCTTGGACCTATTATGGAAGACTGAATTCTCATAGAGTTTGATATAACTCTAATTATCAAAGTATATCACCCTCGGCTCCAACTCCTAATCAAATAAACCTTTAAGCAATTTTTGAAGCCAAATGGCTTCACAACTAGCCATACTCGTTGTCATATACTCTGCCTCTGCTGAACTAAGTGCTATAGAAGTCTGCTTCTTTCTAAACCATGTTATCACTATTGATCCCAAGTTTAGCAACACCATGAGGTGCTCTTCCTATCTACTGCACTCATTGCCCAATCTAAGTCTAAATATCCCTACAATCTCACTCCATCACCTCTAAGATACCTCAACCCATACTCCATTGTACCCCTCAAGTACCTGAGCACATGATTTGTTGTTATCCAATGCACCTGCCTCGACTCAACCATGAACTGACTCAAGGTGTTCACAACAAAACATGGGATCCACCATTGCCTGATGTTGACTAGATACATCAAAGAACCTATTCGTTGCTTATATAACATGGGATCCACCAACTCTGAATATGAAGTGACAACCTTCTTCAAGTTGGTAACCATAGGTGTAGCCATCAGTCTACAATCCTCCATCCTTAATCTCCTCAATATATCCATTGTGTACTTCCCTTGATAAAGGAAGATCTCTCTTGATATCTGCCATACCTCTAACCCCAAGAAATAATGCACCTAGCCAGTATCCTTCATCTCAAACTATGTATCCAAATCTACTTTGCACCTTTCTATAAGCTCTTATGCACCTGTGAGAAGTAACTCATCTACATACAACACCATGATGAGTAGATTAGTCCCAACAAGTATGAAGTACACATTAGGATCTGCCTCGCTCTCGGCGATGCCTGTATTCTGCAAGTATCTGTCAATCTTGAAATATCACACCCTGGATGCTTATTTGAGTCTGTACAAGGATTTCTTAAGCCTGCACACATGAGACTCCCTCCCATGTACCTCAAATCCCTAAGGTTTCTCTATATATACTTGTTACTCAATGATCTCACTGAGAAAATCTATCTTCACGTCCATCTGGTGAATCATCCACCACATGACCGAGGCAATAGATATAATAGCTTGAATGGAAGCATATCCAGTGACTGGAGCAAATGTCTCCTCGTAATTCACTCCCTCTCTCTGAGAGAACTCTCTCACCACAAACCCGGCTTTGAACTTCTCAATGCTGCCATCTGCAACATGCTTGATCTTATAGAGCCACCTGGAACTCACAACCGACTTCCCCTCCGGTCTCTACACTATTTCCCAAACATCATTCTTCATGATAGAGGTGTACTCCTCCACCATGGCATCCTACCAAACCTGCTAATCTTTCGCTTCCTCAAAACTATAAGGATCAAGATCAATGATGCTACTTGTAAGTTCCATATAGTTAGGAAACTTCCACAGAGGCCTACTCTCCCTAACTGCACTCCTAAGATCCTCACCAACATCCCTCAATGTTTGTAATAGCCACTTGGGTTTCTTGAAAGAATTAGGGCTAACTCCTCCTTCCCACCTGAATTATGAGTTCTTGAACTGGAATCTGTTGAGCGTCACTCATCCTTTGGACCCTCCTACTCCTCATCCTCTACCACTGTCAATGACTCCTAAGATTTCCTAGATGTCAGGTTCTTCTCGAACTTGACTTCTCTGCTCACAATTGTCTTCTGTTGCGCTGGTGTGAAGATCCTGTAATCCTTTGAGGTCTCATTATACCCCACAAATATACCCTTGTGTCTTAAAGACTCCAACTTCGTCCTCTTCTCCACAAACACATGGATGTAGGTTGGACAACCAAAGATCCTCACGTGTCCTATCTCTAGCTTCACTCCTCTGAATGTCTGCTCAAGGGTCTTGTCTCCCAATATCCTGTGAGGAATCCTATTCTGCACATATACTATCATGGTACATGCCTCTACCCAAAGAAACATAGGTGGATCATGGTCATGTATCATAGCCCTGACAAAACCAATGATGGACTGGTTCTTTCTCTCTACAACCCCATTATGTTGAAGGTTGTATGAGACTAACAACTCCCTCTTGATATCTACCTCCTTGCAAAAATCCTTGAATTAATTGGAGGTGTACTCTCCCCCATTATTCGACCTCAAGACCTTGATCCTCCTCCCTGTCTGGTTCTCCACCTGAGCCTTGACTCTTGGAATCAACTAAAGACCTCATCTTTGGCCTTCATAAATAAGATCCAAGTTTTTCTTGGAAAAGTCATCAATGAACGTCACATAGTATGACACTCTTTATACTGATACTACTGACATCGGTCTAGTCACATCTGAATTTATACAATCCAAGATCCCCTTGGACCTACTCTCGCTACTTGGAAAAACAACTTTGGCATTCTTTCCAAGTGCACATCTTCTACACATGCCCTACTAATCGACACTAAAATCTGGAAGAGCAGTGACAATATCCCTCAAAATCGACAATGCCTTATAATGTAGGTGTCCCATCCTCATGTGCCATAGCTCACATAGGTTTTCACCATTGTGTACCAAGGCTTGAACATGATTTTCCATCAATCTGTGTAAATTTCCCTCTCTAACCCCAATGATCGTTGCTATGTCAGGGTCAACTCCCTCTGAGTACTTTCCCACTTTGAATATAACTGCAAAACCCTTGTCCTCCATAACTGATACTAAGAGAAATTTTTTCCTAAGTCTTGGTACATAAATCACATCTTGGGCATAGAACGAACCTCCTAACTCAAGTCATAACAAAATAGTTCCCTCACCCTTCACTACATACTTGGCATCATCGCCAAGCTCCACATGGATCCCTGAGTCCTTCTCTGTCAAACAACTGAAAAACTCCCATGCTTTTGTCATATGACAATATGCACCATTGTCCAAGTACCACACACTCTTGGTGGTTGTGTTGATCGAAAGGCAAGAAACTAGTGAGAAATCCCTCTCGAACTTCGCAATAAACTCATCCAATCGAGTTTATGCATATGCTGCTACCTGATGTGATTTTCCTCTTCCTTTCTTCTTCTTTAGACATTGAGATACATAATGACCACTCTTATGGCATGTGAATCACTTGATCTTACTCAAGTCCTTCTTCCCCGACTATAATGTACCTCCATCACTATTACCCTTCTTATTGGGAACCTTTCCTTTGCCCTTCCTTGTCTAACTGACAAGGGTTAGGTTCTCATCACTACCTCCTTGCTTGTTGGCTTTAGACTCCTCCCGAATCTCTTCCAAGATACAACCATCCCAAAGCCTCTGCCAATCTGGAAGATTCTCTCGAGCGTAGACTCCCTTCACAAATGGTTCTCAAGAGTTTGAGAAACCATTCAATGCCACATTTACAAGTTTTGTGTCATTCACTTTCTCCCCAATAGTTGCAAGTTGATCACGTACCTGAGTGATCCTCATGAAGTGGTTGGTAACATTGTCAGATTTAGACATCTACATTGATCTAAGTTTATTTCTCAAGATAATCTTCCTGTTCAAGTTATTTCTCTGGAATAAACTTACCAGGTCATCAAACATTTCCTTGGTCATCTTCTTCTCGAATAAGTGAGGAATCAAATGATCCTTTACTACATGCAAGATTACCCACTAGGAGTTGATCTCCTTCTTCTCACGACCTTCTAATGCTTGCAGATCCGTTTGTGCAGGAAATACTTTGTCAACAATATCCCAAAAGTCACGATCCTTCAAAAGCAAAGTAACTCTTTCTTTGAGACGTGGGAAGTTGGATGTTCCATCCAATTTATCTTCAACTCTCAGAGTTGATGCTGCCATCCCTTAGATCTGATAATCTGCCATGGAAATAACCTGCTGATAAAATTTCCCCTATACAGACTTGTACGTGCCTTGTCTGACATGTGAAACATGTATGTATGCGCCCTGCTGCATTGTAGCCCGTGTATGTATGCGTCTGCTGCTTCTGACCCATGCGTACAACCCTACTAACCTATGAAAATAAGTTCTATTGTTGTATGATTATTTCCTAGAAATCCGTCCTTCGATTTCTAACTATTGGTTTATAGATCTGCAGAGATCTCCTTGCAGATCTGACAGATTTGCTGCAAACTGCTATGGATATGAAATATGGCTCCCTCTTAGAGTGAAATCTCTGATACCATGTTAGATTTCTAATCCCAACATCTAGATAATTGTTTACTAGTGATTTCCTTGTTGTAAATCAAATTAGCAGCTCACAAAACAAAATACATTTGCTGGTATAATTAACCAAAATAAACAACGAAAGCAAAGAAACCAATTCCAAACACACAAAGATTTATGCCCTTCAAATCAACTTATCATTAGAATAATATTAAAGCTTACAAGGGCTCCCTTAATGAGAAAATGACCCATAGAGAAATACATAAAACCAAAGACAACACTTGTAAACCCTAACAACTCCTCCTTGTCTGTACTGTTCTGTACAATCACTTTATTAGACTTGTGCGCGCCTCCCTGCACTATAGCCCATGTATGTACACACTTTCTTGCACTGTAGCCTGCGTACATACACACCCTGACTGACTTGTACACTACGTATAACTTCGTTCCTGTTGTTATGGCTTCAATCTGCCAGATCTTCTTGCATCTACCCCTATTCTCTCTTCTCCCAGACCTATACTGATATCTAGATGAAAGTCCTTCTCCACCTATCCAAGATCTCCTTGAGCAAAAGTCTTTATTTGTTCTCTCTCCATGATTTAATCATATGAAGTGTCTCCTCCTTTACCCTAGCCTTGTTGTTATAATATTGAGATATGACTTAGCCCTAATCTCCAAAGTGATTGACGATCGAGATTAAATCTCACCTCACTTGAGATCAATGGCTAAGATTTAATTCACAAATGCTAATAACTTTAGCATTTCATTAAATTAAACTCAATTAATTAATAGAAGCACTTTACTTTAATAATTCGTTTAATTAACATAAATTACTAAGGTAGAAGGCTTTGGACGACTTCCACACGTCTAAACACTTAGACCTGTGCGGAAGTACCTGTCCGATGCTACAAACATCAACATTTGATGGGCGGAATTTGAAGAAAACCTATAACATCTACCTGTGAGATTACTACCTTAAGATTATAAACAACCTAAATGCTAGCTCACTCCCTCTGGGATGCATCAAAGGGTTTCCATTCTACTTTGACTAGCTTGACAAAGTCTTCATCCTCCAACCATATAAAATTGAATGTAAAAAGGCTTGGGGGCTTAGTTTCTCCATTGCCATCTGAAGAAAAACTGGTGAATGATCTAATTCCCCTCTATTAACACCTATCCATATTAACAAGTACAAATGCACAATTTCCAATGATAAAAACATAGGTATACTCTACACTTCCAAAAGAAAGTTTTGCAACATGGAATTCATATACTAAAATCCAATCATACTATTCATAACAATGATGGATGGAACCTAAGCTTCGAACCGATTTTCCCAGATTGAATTCATATCCTCCAGCGGTGACATACTTATCATTAGGCTCAATGCCAAATTTTACTACAAGATTTTGTTGTTCATAACTTCCTCCATATGATAACCTGTTGACATAGCCATGAATCCTTCAACCTTGACTCATTATATTGAGAGCCACCCCTTTGTCTGGTCCCGTGCTAACGGTCAATGTCACTATGCACACAACCCGATATGACAATTGGGACTTGAATGAAAAGAGCATTATCAAAGACTTCTTATTGGCCATTTTTGATCCCCACAATCAAAGCCCATCTTTGAGTGAGCAATGGAAACATTTCACCTCTACATGGACCAAACCCGGGCCAATGTGAACATAAATGTTATTCTGGGCTTGAGGCAGAACAATCTTTATTCCCATGGCAAAGTCTTCAATCGCCTCATGGTATTAGAGATGATTAAAAATGTTGTCACAACCTTATAGCTTCCACTTCCCGTGGATGCCAAAAAATGTTCTATATCTTCTCCTCACTTCAAAGGATGTCACGATCCAAGATTTTTTCAATGTAGTGTGTGACTTTCATTACTTCATGTTCCCTTTTATTGTGGAGCATACATTACCCTTTCCCTAGGTTGGGAATTATACCAAGTAGTGCCTAGATATTTGCTCGTATCCCTTTGCATTTCCTTTTTACATCACTGGAAACGAACCTTTCAAATCACCCAATGACAATTCAAGAATCAAGTGAATTGATGGGGTGATCATTGTGATTAGGCATGCATTAATAGAACTAGCTTTCAAACCCTCTTGTGAGTTACTGGTATATGGGTAATGACCCCACTTCTTTGACTGAGCTTGGAGATTTGTCCTCAAGCATCTATGGCACTAGTGGAGGTGGGAGGTGGCTCCTACACAGGGCAAGTCATGAATGATGTCAAAGAAGCTTTGTTTAATTTGAATGTCATTAAGAGAAAGTTCAAATAGATTGCATATTTAGTGCATGCATGTTTGCTTTGGTGCAAATTATGTGTGATTATAGGGAAGAAATACTTTAGAAATGTTGCATAGATATATTTTTCACACCATTCCTATCTCCAACGAAATTTTAAAACATCAATTTTTCCACTTTATAAGAGTGTACTTTTTACACTTTTGGGGAGAATTGCTAATAATAATTATTAACTAAATTTTTATATAAAAACGATTGGAACATTGTTTTGAGGACATGACTAAAACGATTGGAGCATTGTTTTGAAGACATGACTAAGGAAATAAAGTTCTCCTCCTCCAAGAGTTAAAAAAAATGGATTAAGCTCCCAAAACTAACCACTATCGGCCAAAAACTGAAAATGCTCATATATAGAAGTAAAACAAAATACCGATATATAACTATTACCAAATATCAAGCAGTGCGGAAGGATTTGTAAACGTTATCGTGCAAAGTTTGAATTGCGAACACACGATTCTGCTGCGATCAGGCCTTCCAAAGCTCAGAAATGAGTTCTGCGGCTCTTTCAGCAGGTCCCAAGTTCCATTCTCCCCTGAAGCCTAAGCTGTCCGAGTCCAACTACCTTCAGAGATGCCACAGTTCTCCTCGTACGACTTTCATGCGGAAAACCAAGTTTCCTTCATTATCTTTAAATCCGGAGAGACCTCAAAGATGTCTCTGCACTGCCCCAATGAAGTATACTTACAAGCATGGCCCTGTTGCAGTTCGGGCCCTATCTCGTGGTATGGAACTCTTTTTGTTCTTGTGCTGTTATAGAATAACAATATGAACATTTCGCCCTGAGATTCGAACTCGTGACCTCGGGAATACTCTACCCTTTATCGGTTCGAACAATGTGACACGGGCGTGCTTGTTTATTGTGTTTTTCTCTGTTACATTTGGACTTATTTTTGTATAGTGTACAGCATTCGAAGTTTTTTTATCTTGTTATTTGGTTCTCAATCTTCTTATGGAGCTAAGACTTCTGGCGAGCTCATTAATTAAATTATGTTTTAAACTTTTAGAATTGTATGGAAAGAGCTTTCACATTAAATTATATTAGTAGAATCTGGTCATTTGGAGCCTACTGAAATTATGTGAATTTATTAGAAGCCCATAGCTTAAAAAGGTTCGCAAAATATTGTAAGGCGAAACTTTTAGGATTAGGATTAGCGATGTGCACTTACATTACACGGTGAAGAGAAAATTCTGTACCACTATTTTAATGAACTCAGATATATTGGCTTCACCTCATAGAGGGCCACTTTGCAGTAGCCATTAAACTTGAAGAAAACGCTTTGCTCATGCAGATAAATGAGATAAGCTTTTTCTTTTTTTGAAAGTGCCTTAAACTTTAAAGTTCAGAAGCATTAAAATTGGCATGAATATGTCACATGTAGGACATTTTTATGGGTGAGATGGCCCTTGAAGGGCATACCATTAATCACAAGCACTTTCATTCAGCTAAGTGGTTGAGACAGGAAGGCACTATTCCATCGAAATCAGCCAAGACTTGTACTTGGCCCCAAACGCTTGTCTGTGCCTTTAGAGGATTGAACCCTGGTGGGTGGCTTGATATGCCCACTGCGTTCACTGCTCATAAACAAGCCCACTTGCAAATTGAGATAAGCTTCTAACTATTCTTTGTTCATTTTGCATCTCTTTCCTTGGTATTTTATTATAAGGAAGTAGATTAAACTTCGGTAAATCATAGAGTTTACTGCTCTCATAAGGTAGCTCTCGAGATACTTAAGCTACTTTAATATTTTTAGGCAATCTTCAATTTCATTCTGCTTTGGTTATTTTACTCTAAGTTAAGAGATCAATTTGTGTGAAATGGACCTAAGTTCTTGGCATCTGTAAGCATGTCCCCAGATATTTTAAGAATTAACTGTTAGCTTTTGGTTGCTCCAAAAGTGTTTACACCATGTTAGGGGTGCCTTCATGTGATGTGGGGTGCATGGTGAAACCCCAGCCCCTTAGTTGTATCTTTAGACCTTTTGGTTGATGACATGAGGAGAGCTTTTCATAGGTGGTTTTTTGACCTTGAACTTGGTGCTAGGATGTGGAACTCTCCTTGATGAGGTGGTTATCTTATGTGGCGTGGCGTTGATATCTTCTACATGGTGTGCATGTTGAGGAGGATGGTTGCTTGCATGGGTGTTGGATTTACCTTGGAGGAGGAACGCTGGGCACTAGGAGGGAGGATGCTTAGCCCCAAGCCTCCAGTATCGTTTGGACCACTTGGCATGCCCTAGGGAAGATGTGCATTTGACTTGAGGACGCTTGGGTTGAGGGTGCATTGGTTGGGGTTATACGAGGACCCAAGACACATATGTTGAAGAGGAGCGTTGCAACATTAGATGCTTGTCTTGTAGAGCGAGGATCCTTGCGATGAGGAGTGCTTTACATTTGGAGCCTATGCTTGGAGAGCGCACCACTTGAGAGACATGTGTATACCTTGGAGAGAGAGCACTTCACTTGGAGACCTTATTTTGAGGATTAGATTAAGTTTCTTGTGGACCTAGTCCACTATAATACTGTTGGCCTCCTTCATCTATTCTATATAAAGGGATGAAAGAGTCTTTAGTTGTAGTATTCATCCAGTAAGCATGTGAGAGTTCATTAGCTCATTGGTATCTTTAAGATGAACTTGTTTGGATTCCTTGAAATCGCTTTTATGCAAGGGAGTAAGGCGCTAAGGTTTGTGAGAGGCAAAACCTAAAGGAGACTTGAAGTGCTAGGGTTTGAGTCCTCGTGTGAGAATGACCTAGGGTTTGTGGTAAAGAAACCCTAGAGGAGACTTGAAGTGCTTTTCTTGGTGAGCCTCAAGCAAGTTTGGTGAAAGATCAAGGGTGGACATGTTGGTGTTGATGCTAGTTTGTTGTGGGGCCTTTGGTGTGGCTAGATAGCTTGGTGGGATGCCTTGCTAGACCTTTGTATTTCTGGTTGAGGTATGCTATTGATGGTGGATGCCCTAGCTAGGGTTTGGAGGCATTGGAAAGTCCTAGCTTGTGATAAGCTCGAAGGACTATCATGTACCAGCTTGTGATAACTTGATAAGTTGTTGGTATGTACTTGTAACTTTATTCTTATGTATATATGAAGTGTACTATGCTGTTCAAACTTTGTATACTTGCAGATCTGTTTTTCAACTTATATTCTTATGGTGAATGAGTAGTTTCGGGCTATTTGGTATGCTATTTATGGTGGATAGTTAGCAGATTTTGTTGAGTGATTTGACAAGTATATAGAAGCTAAGTGGGCAGATTTGTGTCTGTAATAAATCTGCTATTATTAAGTAATTTTAAGATCTATTATATGCTGGGGTTTGTGCCCTAGGGGCTGGAAACATATTTCCCTTGAAGTACAATTGTTTGGTGTTTATTTTATTGGGCTGCCTTGTGTATTTGGTTGGACAGAAGTGAAATATATATTGCTGTAATTTATATTTCAAACTCAGCCCTAAGGCTGATAGTTCATAGGAAATAGATCTGGGGACCCTCAAGATTGAGGTAAAACTTTTGAATTTCCGTTGAGCAATAGTTTCACGAAATTTCCACATGGTATCAGAGTTGTTTTGGTTGAGTTCGTTCTCTTGGTGAAGAGGTAGTCGCGTATTTTAGTTATTCCGTATCTGGAAGAGGCGCTTGACCTATTATAGGTTGTTGGATGTAAAACTCTAGTGCGCTTGTACCTTATAAAGGTAATCTACTTCACTTGTTGCTGATTTTGCTTTGAGGGTTACTTTAGATTTTGTAGGGATGACTACTCTTGGTCTTAGAGAGCGTGATGGGTTGGAAGTGTAGACATTTTTGGTTCCAGGGCAATTAATGAAACTTCAGAAATTTCACCTCTTTACTAGAGGTTTCTGTTGGTTTTTGTAGCGTCGAACATGTACTTCCATAGAGGCTCGGTGTGTAGACCGTGGAAGTCATCCTTGTAACATCTCAGTAGACCTTAGGGAGTTCACTTAATGAGATAAATAATTAACGTGAATGTTCTTTTATTAATTAAGTTAAATGCCTAAGTTAATGGCATTAGTGACTTAAAGTGAGTGTTTGATTAAGTCATGACCGTTAGATCTAAAGTGAAGGTGAGATTAGATCTCAACCTTTGATCACTTTAGAGATCTAGGATTTGATTGATTTGGTCAAATCGCAATGTAATAAAAGGTAGCCTAGGTGAGAGGATGAGACACAATAATGGTACACAAAGAGTGAATGAGCACTCAGGTATGCTAGGGCAGGGGTCGAGGAAAGGGTGCAAAGGGGAAACAAGGAAGATAGCAGCCAGCAAGATCGAAGGACAGATCTTGGGCTAGGCTATTTGTTGATTTGTATTTCCTCAGAAGGGCCATTATCCTAGGACTGGAGCTCTGATTTTATAGCAATAAAATCGTCACATTACTGGTTTTCCCGCGAGGTTTTTTCTAGGGGTTTTACCCGAATTTTGTGTGCAAATGTTTTATGGTTTTTGTTGTTAATGCTTTCGCTGATGTTTGTTAAGAACCTAGCTGTATTGTGATTCAATAAATTAGTTTTGCTCGGAATTAACAATTGTGTGCTAGGTTACAGAAAAATTAACATGGTATCAGAGCCTAGACTTTGAGGAAGCCGAGTTTTGCATAGGACGAGATTTGAGCAGCGAGGATTTTTTTCTTCAAACCTGCAGAATTTTTTTTAATTTTCAGGTTTGAAGCTGAAGCTGCCGGGTTAATAATTAAAAATTAAAAAAAACGTCCAGTCGTACGGGCGTCGTACGACGCACGACTGTATGACTGTAGACCAGCAGATTGCTAGTTGGAGAATCGGGCCAACTGAGGTGAAGCTGCAGTGTGAGAAATTTGTAGATCTGTGGAGAGAATTTGCAGTGATCAGGACGACGAGTTGACTGAGCGCGTGGTAGATCTGATAGCTTGGCAAAGGAGCCGCCGACCAAAAGTAGTGGTGTTGTCAAATCACAACTGCAATTTTTTGTTTGTGGATTGGGCTAGTGGATAGTCAACGAGCAGAGTGGATATGCAACCTTGTGTAAGTTGTGACTGTAGGAGTAGCTGCCGTTTTGGTTGCTGATGGAAAAGAGCCGTCGACTGAGAAAGTTTCGACAGAGGAGAGAACCACCGCATGGACGTGGAGACTGCGTTTTGATGAGTGAAGGGCCGAACAGTCTGCGTGGAAGCAGAGGAGGGAGTTGCTGGTTGAGAAGGAGAGGCAAATTCCACAAAAAGAGCTGCGAGTAGCGCTGCTGAGTAAGCAACCGCAAGTGTGTGGATGAGGTAGGATCGAGCCAGTGACAGAATTGCAACGGTCTAGGGAAAGGGAAGCCGTTGATTTTGAAGCTGACAACAGTGAGAAAGGCGCCAATAGCGGTCAGGAGTCGGGCGACAAGAGGCCGCAGGTTGTAGAAAGTGACTGCAGCCGCCATATCTGCAGGAGGTCGCGTGGAAGATTCGACCAACACACGACAGACCCGCAAACAACCGTAGAGACTACGGGCAGGCCCTGGGCAGGTCCGGGTAGCGGGTAGACAAGAATTTTCGGGTAGCAGTTGGGCAGTGACCAAGACAACTTCGGGCAACCCAGAAAAGGACTTGGGCACCAACAGGAGGCTGCGGGCAACAGGCCTGGGCAGGGATCCAGGCAACAAAATATTTTTTCGAGTTGCTTGAGAGTAATGGCAAGCAGGGTGACAGAGAACGAGGAGCAAGTAGCTCCGAAGGTTGAGCAACTCAGAGGGAGTCAACCTTTAGGTTCAGGTGGGAAGGATCGGCCTTCCAAGTTCATTCATAAGAAGTCATGGTTCGAGGTGGCCATGCAGGATGCTTAGAAGCAGGAGGCTTCTAGGAGCATAATCAGAGGAAAGTCTTTAGAGGAAGGTCCGAGCGAGATGGCAGGGACAACTTTCGTGTCAGAGAGAGCAACCAATCAGATGGATTGGAGAGCAACCATGTTAGCAGATCGGATAACGAAGACAGAGTCACTTCCAGTAAGTGGAAGTACCTTCCTCGCTAAGAGGGAGTGTTGGCTTTTGTTGCGTCGGACAGGTACTTCCATAGAGGCTCGGTGTCTAGCCTGTGGAAGTCGTCCTTGTAACCTCTCAATAGATCTTAGGGAGTTCACTTTATGAGCTAAATAATTAAAGTGAGTGTTCTTTTATTAATTAAGTTAAATGCCTAAGTTAATGGCATTAGTAACTTAAGTGAGTGTTTGATTAAGTCATGACCGTTAGATCTAAAGTGAAGGTGAGATTAGATCTTAGCCTTTGATCACTTTAAAGATCTAGGGTTTGATTGATTTGGTCAAATCGCAATGTAATAAAAGGCAGCCTAGTTGAGAGGATGAGACACAATGATGGTACACAAAGAGTGAGTGAGCACTCAGGTGTGCCGGGGCAGGGGCGGAGCAAAGGGTGCAAAGGGGAAACAAGGAAGATAGCAACCAACAAGATCGAAGGACATATCTTGGGCTAGGCTATTTGCTGATTTGTATTTCCTCAGAAGGGCCATTATCCCAAGATGGGAGCCTTGATTTTATAGCAATAAAATCATCACAGAACGGGTTTTCCCACTTCCAGGGGTTTTACCTGAATCTCTTGTGCAAATGTTTTATGGTTTCTGTTGTTAATGCTTTCATTGATGTTTGTTAAGAACCTAGCTGTATTGTGATTCAGTAAATTAGTTTTGCTTGGAGTTAACAATCGTGTGCTAGGTTACAAAAAAATTGACAATTTCTTGGATCTAGTCTCTGTGAATTTACAATTTTAGGGCTGATACAAGATATAATAAAACAACAGTAAGCAATGGATAACATTTCACTTCTAAACGACCCCAATCCTTAAGCAATTCAAGAGAAAAGATACCAAAACTTATGCCATAGGTTTCAATGCTCTAGGGCAATCTTTATCATGCATAAACCAAATTTGGAAATCAC
>ML805850.1:8022-20679 GCA_009831015.1 Picea engelmannii
ATTTGCAGGATATCATCAAGTCAGGATTGCCGAAGAAGATAAAAGAAAGACTATGTTCATTACAGAATGATGATCTTTTTCATACAACGTAATGCCATTTGGTTTAAAGAATTCCCCTGCAGTTTTCTCCAGGATTGTGATAGTAGCCTTTAGAGAATTCATTCAAAAATTTATAGAAGTCCATATGGACAATTGGACAATATATAGTCTACTTAAGGAACATGTAGCACTGCTAAGGCTAATGTTCGATAGATGCAGAGAATTGCAAATCTCATTAAATCTCATAAAGTGTATCTTCTCTATGCCACATGGAAATCTATTGGGCCACATAGTCTATCGAGCAGGAGTATTGGTGGACCTAGCCAAAGTTGCAGTCATTTTTAATATGACACCACCTATGAGTGCTAAATAGTTGCGCTCCACAGTAGGTTACTACCGCAGGTTCATTTGAAGATATGCCAACATTACTGAGCCGCTGGAAAACCTCCTGAAAAAGCTTGAAACATTCCAATGGACTCCCCAATGCAATAAAGCACTTGAGACACTCAAGGAGAAGTTCATTACAACACCGATTTGATATTCCCAAACTGGGAGAAGGAATTTCACGTCCATGTAGATGCTTTCGAAATTGCCTTAGGAGCTATCTTAACGCAACCTGGAGATGGATCTATGGATCACCCTATCTATTTTGCAAGTCGAAAGTTGTCGCAAGAAGAGCACAACTGCACAAAAACAGAAAGGGAAGCCTTAGAAACAATTTATGCTTTATAGAAATTTAGACATTATCTGTTAGGATCTCACTTCAAATTCTTCACTGATCATTCCGGACTGAAATACCTAGTTAATAAACCTATGTTGGAAGGGATAATTTGTAGATGGATACTGTTTATTTTAAGATTTTTCTTTTGAAGTCATCATGAAGTCGGGATGATGCAACGTCGGGCCCAACCATCTATCTATGCTAGAGTCAGGAGAAAGTGGCGGAGCAATGGATGACCATCTCCCAGATGTAGACTTGTTTAGGATTGAGGCCATACTGGAATATCTGGAGGACATAGAAATATTTCGTAGTACAAGGGCCTGTCCTGAAACATATTCCACAACCCAAAAGTGACATACAGTCGTCAGAGCAACAAAGTACCAGCTGATCTCTAGACAATTGTATAAACTAGGACTAGACAACATTCTCAGACAATGCATCCTAGATCATGAAAGGAAAGATATACTCTGGGAATGCCATAGTGGAATAGCAAGAGGCCACATAGGAGGAAAGGCCACGACACATAAAGTTCTACAGACAGGACTTTGGTGGGACACACTATTCAAGGACACAAAAGTATACGCTAGATCGTGTGATGTTTGTCAACGGGTGGGAAAACTATCACAACGCGATGAAATACCATTGCAACCAGTTAGATATCTACAAGCATTTGAGAAATGGGCAGTTGACTTCATTGGCCCAATCAACCCCACAACTAAACATTCAAAGGCCAGGTACATCATTACTGTGACTAACTACCATACCCGTTGGGAAGAAGTAGCAGCGGTACAGGACTGTTCGACAGACACTGCTGCCAAGTTCATTTTTGAGAATATCATTACCCGGTTTAGATGTCCCATAAGCCTAACCAGCGATCAGGGAGATCATTTTATTAGCAGTACTATAGCAACACTTACAACAGAAATTTTGATCCAGCATCACAAAAGCAGTCCATACCACCCACACGGCAACGAAACAACTGAAGCCTTCAACAAGATTATGGAAAAGGGACTAACAAAGATTTGTTGCGCAAACCAGGAGGACTAGGATGACAGAGCTCTAGACATCCTATGGGCCTACAGGACAACCACAAAGAAACTCCACATATACACACCATTCCAATTAGTCTATGGGAGAGAGGCAGTCATGCCTACAGAGTTCATCACTCCAAGCCTGTATATTGCACAAGTCACATGTATGACAGAAGAGGAATCCATGGCGCAGAGACTTGCGAAGCTCCAAGAACTCGAGGAAACCATATTTCTAGCAGATTTTCTTCAGTTAGTTGAAAAGGAAAGATAAAAATCTTGGCATGGCCGACAAATTAAAACCAAGTTATTCACACAAGGAGACAAGGTGTTACTCTACGACAATCGATACCAGAATCATCCTAGCAAGCTACGTATACATTGGCTGGAACCCTTCATAGTTGTGGAGATCCGACCCTCAGGAGCAGTCAAACTCGCACAACTAGATGGTGTGCAATGACCGGGATGGTTGAATTGTGCTTGCCTGAAGCCCTACCTATCTCAAACTTGAGAGAGAAGGACAATTGCTCCAATTCGAAGGAGCTTGTACAATATATAGATTTGAGTTTTGTTTTCTTTCTGAAATTTTGTAAATTCAGTTAATAAAGTCCATATGCGCAGTATTCGGCCATAACACATAGTTAATTTCTTTTGTCTAAGTGTTGGTTGATACAGAACTAACGACCCAACAGTACAGAACCTAATGCATAAGCGACTCCATTAACGATGGTCATTAAATACAACGTGGACAACCTTTGTAGTCAGAGGGGCCATGAATCTGAATCCAATCAGAGTCATAGGCCATGCAAACCTAGTCAATTCACAACCTTTATTTCCATTCTGGTACTCCGTCTGACACCCATTAAGACATAAATATGCATTATGCCAAGATTCCATCAAAGTTCGCACCAGAACACCCACCTGTCAAATAGAAAGGTCTCAAATCGGCCACATCCCTATTCCACCGAAATAAGTAAATACCAAGATTGCCAATAGGATTTACCTTGATTAAACCATCCCGTCGGAAAACTCACACCCGGATTGCATACATACAGTCATGACGAGTATCAGTTACTTCTAAAACTTACCCATTAATCCAAGTATAAGGCTCTCAGAACTCAACTGAGAATGTACTATTTCTAAAAAGAGCATAGCCATTTCCGAACTCAGCAATGCGAACCAGTTAAGACCATTGTAAAAGCTACAGACATAACCCTAGATCTTACCTACCATAGAAGTGTGAATGATGAGAGCCACAACAAGATGAAGCACCATGACTAAAGAAGTGTTACTAGATGAGCCCTACGACCCCCGGGTCGAGATCATGGGCAATCTCAAAGGGAAGGTAGAGTAAGTTAAGCTCCTCGACCTTGACCTCACGTATTCATCCTTGTTCCCATAGATGCACATAGACATATTTTGGGATATATTCCTGTATGGATTCAGAGGAATGAAAGTAGTACCAAAAGAAGAGTTCATTAACTTATTTAACTTGACCATCATGAACCTGAGAGACTTAACAGTCTTTGGTACCACAGGCGAGATCGCGCGCTACATGAAATTTCTGATAAGAAGGGTGCATGACAAGAGTCTATGGTTGGATAAGCGGTATCCAATCCATGCTGAAGACATCCAATAGATCACTGGACTATCCTCCCAAGGAGAGGATGTGTCAAAGGGATTCCAGGGTCCTGGTAAGGACGGGAAAAATAAAGGCGAGATTAGCCTATATGAGAAATTTAACACAAAGAGAGGAGGACGCACAACAGTAATTGAACCAATATTGCCTGAGACGGTCTGGACTACCAGCTACATCATAGCCAACAAGGTTATGAGGTCTTACTATAAGGGAGAATTCACTCTATATGCATTATCAGTCACTGACTTTTGTGCAAATGGAGCGGTGTTCAACTGGTGTAGTTTCATGTTGGAGGAATTACTAGTATCTTGTGAGGAAGCACATGAGAAGGGAGGAACCTTCACCTATGGATACCTACTTGTGTCATTTGCATTGTTCAAATGGATGCCACCTGTGGGATGAAAACCAACACTACAATATAAGGGGTGCATGGCGAAGATGTTTGAGCCATGGAAGTCCAAACAAGACTCAGAGAACACAACACTCAACAACACAACATTTTCCAAATGGTATAATGGGATGATAGACACAACGTAGAGGCTACGCATCTCACAGGATCTCCTCAACTGTAACACAAGGAATATAGCCTTTAGCATGAACCGATACAACACATTCATCTGGCCGAGACATGTCAGCAAAGAAAATTTCCACACATGGATGCTTCCATTCTATTGGATGAGGAAGCCTTCGATAAAGAAGTCATGTCATGTCCAAGAGTCAAACGCAGCTAGCGTAAATCAAGAATGCATTACATTTTTCCTACAAAGCTCCTGAAGAAAAAAAACAACGAACCAGGAGAAGGAATGAGTTCAGGCCCTGAGTAGAAGTAGCCAGATACTCCAACAAAAATAGAATCTGAGGAGGAAGAAGAGATACAATAGTTAGAGCAGAGAAAAAGACTGGCCCGTCGGCAACTACCAGACAATGTTGTGTTGTCAGGTGTGCAGGTTAACCAGATATTGGGTGTTTTGATTGATACTAAACCATTGGTGAAGAGGCCCAAAACTAGGGTCTCGCCGAACAAACCTTTGAACCCATAACCCCTTGCATATGCCGCTCCCTACACCCGCGTCACGACCAAAGCCACCACTATCATTGATATTCAGGATGACCCAGAGCTAGAAACATTTATGTCCATAGTCGTCACTGAGAAACCCCCACCACTCCAACTATCAAACCTCATCATTGTCGGTCCACATCATACCACGACCTTAGAACCGATGCAGCTTGATTTTCCAAAGATAGTGGAGCGAATACCCCCACAAATAACCATAGAATTACCTAAACCAAGATCAAAAATTTATGGTCCCAACAACAAAGCCTCTGAGCCAAGCATGATATTGGATGATCTGAATCCAAATGCCCAGGAACAACAACCTGAATATTAAGTGCAGGAAGAAGACGCCCAATATAGAGAGGAGCTGGAACTCGATAGAAACCAACAAACCACCTTACCAGCCAAGGGTGAGGGTTCCCAAGAAATCACGACACATCAAGAAGAAGGAATGGAAGATCCATAGATACCAGATGCGCACAACAAACCAGAAGAGACAACTGAGTAGGATACGAAAAACATGCGTGCACAAATGGAGCAGGTTCTCCAGAACCCTCAACAATGTGCATAATTGATTCAACTCTGCACAGCCAGAACAAAGGTTCTCACACTTTTGCCAGCAGAGATATGGTTGAGAATCATACCAGTGCCACCAATGGAGGAAGAGGTAGAAACTCACTCATACCATTCAATGGCCAGTGGACTCCCACTACAGATGCGAGCACCCACTAAAGAAGCTCCTTCATCTACCGACATGGTACACTGTCTAGCACCACAATTATTTGGATTAATCAGGGCATCCACGGACTTGTTGGAGAAAAGACTCCAGGAGGCCGAGAGATCTGCCGAGATTGCAAGGAAGGAACAATTCATGGTGCACACATACAGAATGCAGGAAGAATGTGACAAACTCCAAGTCCAATGCAAATTGGAAAAAGTGCAGGAAAAACTTGTTGAGGCTTGGTTGTAGATTCAGAAGGTTGTGTCTGAACTACTCAAGGCCAGTGATGTAAGAAAGATAGAGAAACAGATCGATTTGTTACTGGAAGCATGGACACAACTTGATAATCACACTGACCAGCTCCAAGTGAAGCTACAATAGGTCCAACAAGAAGCAAAACAATAGCCTCAGTAGCTCCAGGAACAAATGCAGAAGCTAATATTGCAAGGCAACAATGCCCGAGAAGCACTGCATAAGCACACATCGGGCTACACCAAAATTTTCAAAGAAGTCAGTGAGTGGATGGGCATCATCGCTTGATGAAATCAGGTCTTAGAGGATGTCCATACAAATATCCAGGTGTTGAATGAAGAAGTTGCGGTCACAATGGACCCCATGGAGAAACAACAGAAGTTCAACCAAATTCAACAAGACGACAATGAACTAAATACACTCTATGAGGAACAGTTTGTAGCCAAGAAAGAGCTGTGTGATTTTCGACCGATAATTCAGACCGCCTATATTAAAATGCATCAGGTTGACGCAACAACCGATTATGAGTGGAACCCATTGGTTGCAGCCAAGCTAAAGGAATACAACAAAGAGATGACCCAACAGTTCCTTGCAAAAGCATCACTTGCCCGAAAACAACAGTACAAAGTTGAAATATTTCACAGAGTAAAGCACAAAGCATTAGAGTTGGTACCAGAATTGGGCCCTTCGCTTGAGAAGTTAAAGGAAGAAAAATCACAAATAGAAGAGCCCAAAGAAGAAGAAAAGATGGAAAAGGGAAAACAACAGATGCTCTTGGAGGACGTGAAAGAACCAAGAGCTTGACTCAAGGATGATTCAAGGATTGTGGTCCGAGCCTATTCATCCCTTCATTTTTGAGAAAGAAGTGCGCAAGGTTTTGACTAAGCATGAGTTTTGCAAACTCCACCAGAGGTCGGGAGAAAGAGAAACATAAAGCAGTTGCAGAAGTCAACACAACCCTAGCAGATCAACAAACGGTTGCAAAAGAACAAGAAATCATGCAAATCGAGAATGAAGATAGAACCCAACTGTATATATAGGATCGAACACAAAGGTAAAGGGTTGTTGTTCACCTGTTCATTGGTTCTTTCACTCACCAGAGGTTCATTAGTTCATAAGTCGGTAGCTGGGTTGAGTTGAGTCAGGTTGGTTAGAGTCGCCCAGATTTTGGGATTAACTGTTGATAGTTTTTGTAAGTTGGGAAAGGATAGGTCTTAGTCTATAATGAATCAAGACTATCAAATAGAGAATTAGATCTCTGTGGCATGGGTCTAGAGCCACGAGTCTGTACTAAGCCTTGCTATGTAATTCTGAGTCTATAATAAGGGAAAGATCTAAAAGGATAATACGAATCAGGACCAAATTGAAAATATGTTGTGTCTTTATATTCTTACTTGTGCACTACAATATTTCTTTATGGCTTATGAGTTTTATTTTATGGTTCACCGTTTAAATGCTTGCTCGCAATGTAAGTAGGTTGGATTCTTGCATTTGTATGTTTCATATTTGTCAATGTCTCTTGCGTAAGAAAAAGAATGAGTTTTGACTACTCTATGGATCGCCTTTAGTAATCTCCCTACCCTTCCCTATCTATTCGTCTTAGCAACACTTCAGGTGAGACTTTTTCTCTTCGGAGGAGATGAAAATGCTAGTGCTCTAGACTACACGATGCCTTTTGTTGGTAACCTGAGAAGGACCCTAGTCTGATCAAATTCACACCAATAGATACTCTCATTCGAAAGAATATGATGATTACAATGAGGCTCCAAAGGCCTTTTTAACATAATTAAAATCCAAAACCCTAACCCCGGAAGATGAAAATCCAAAAGGTTTGCGGGCCTCGATGGGGGTAGTTGATACGTCAACTTCTTGGGGGCGTAACTTTTTCATACAATCTCTCTTTGGGGCGCTTGATACACTGTTGGAAAGGTATAACCGAGAAGAATGACTTTTTACTAGCCTAGGTGATTTTCTTTGGCAGTAACTTGGGCCCCAGATCCCCAAAAAACGTCGTTTAGGGCCTCAAAACAGCCTCGGAAGTTTGGAACCCGAAAAATTGCTGAAAAAATGCCAAGATGGAAAATTGTTTTTCAAGTCCATGGAATAAGAGGGTGGACACCGATATCCACCTGGATCATATCCACTCTCTAGAAGACGGAATTCACCAAAATATTGTAAGAGCGTCCCTCCATTGTTTGATCAGACGGTTAAGGGGGGTTCCTAACAGACTCCCCAGATCTATGGCTCTCATCACTTTGTGACTTCAATGATCGGATAATTTGATGCTATATCATCTGTGTTATCCCAAAGTGGGACTTCACCAAAGTTACCTCTGCGTGGATCTAATGGCCAAGGGGGATCCTGAATACCCTCGGATCTATGGTTCACGTTAGCTTGTGATAACTAAATGGATTGAGGTTTAATGGTGGGGCAAGTCTATCTATCCTGAATAAGGAAACCCCCAAGCGCCAATCAAGCTTGTGGGTAACCACAACCATCAGTTAACTCTGAATCCATAAAGTATTAGCTCCTTTCGGGCCTAGCGTAGGGTTTCCAAACCTTGGTCGCGTGGATTGTGGGATACACACTAATTCCTTTAGCCGTAAATGGGTTAAGGACATGGGAATGATCCCTCATTCATATGGTGAAGAGTCTGAAGGAGGTTCCCTCCTTTCACAGGGTTTGAACATGGAATTCCCATGAGGGTATATTCTAGATATCGACATGACTTAAACATTCCAATAAATCCTACCCTGACCCTCTTGTAGGCTTACGCACCATGACTCTTTAACTGCTAAAATGAGGCAAGCAGATGACCATTCAAAAACATGAGTTCACAGGGAGATAATACATATATCTACCTTAATCATTCAATATAGAACTCAATATTCATAGATATATAAAGATATATATTCAATCATCATTTCTGTTTCAATACATAGAGTATGAAGGTACTTATCAGAAACCAGAAACCGTGAAGTGATTGTTGAAAGGGGTGCATGTTTCCACCCAACCATAGGCACATCCACTCTTGAAGAATTTACCGCTGGCCACCTCTAAGCTAGACTATGATTCTCTGAGAGAGACACTTTCTTCTTGCTCAATGATAGTTAAGGACGAAGGTTACTCTCCTCCTCCCACAAGATCTTGGCAATCAATTTTCTCTATACCAAGAAAGGAGGTCTGCATGAGTACTTCCATAGTCACTTGTCAGCCTTGTTTATAATATTGTAACAAAATCCCTGACCACAACTTCTTGCGCCCATAACGAGCTTATTACCTAGTTCTTCCTTGAACTAGAGAGTTGTAACCACTCTTTTTCTCTTCTCGAGATTTGTCTTTTGACTCTGCTCTCTTCACAGATCTGCTTTCTCTCTCTTCTGCCTCTACCCAAAAATTACCTCTTTCTTTCCTTCCTCAACAAGGTTGTGTGGGTTTGAATCCCCAAATCGTGGTGAGGTTTTAAAGTCTTGAAGATGGGTACTATGCCCTATCTCCTCATTAACTCTTGAGGATGACTCTTCCAGCTACCACTATGACTGGTAATTCATTTCTAGGTCAGAGAATCATTCTGGATCCGAGCCATTAATTCCCACAAGGTACTGGTTTGGTGGGGGGAGTCATCTCAACCATTTCTAGTTCCCCTCACCATCTCTCTCATAGAATTCATGGTCTATCTTGGAAAACCCCCCTTTCATAAGTTATGCAACACTTATCCATTTTCTATTAATAACAAAAAATACATACATTGGCCCTTTATACAAAGGCTCATCAAATCAAACATTCACACATATCTATTCTTCCATAGTCTCTTATCCAGTTATAGTTATATTTACAAACTGGGGGAAACATGGGTATTACAATCCCCTCCCCCTTAAAGGAACATCATCCTCAGTTTTGTATCTGTCGTTGTGCTCTGTATGTACATAAGTAAAAAAAAATGGATATGCTTGTTTCATGGCATCCTCCATTTCCCAGGTAGCCTCATTTGGGCCAAAGTGTTTCCACTACACATTGACCTGTGCAATTGTTCTGTTCCTGAGTGGTGTCCCCTTCCTGTCTATTATGCATTGAGGTTTTGGTAGGAATTATCCCTCTGGTTCCACCTAAATCAAATAAAAATCAATAATATGATTATAATCATGTACATATTTCTTTAATAATGAAACATTGAAAACATTATGTGCCTTCATTGTGGGAGGGAGTGCTAGCTTATAGGCTACAGGTCCCACTCTATCCAAAATTTCAAAGGGTCCACAATAATGAGGTTACAACTTGGCACAAGATCCCATCCTCAAGGAGGTTTTCCTGGGTCTAACTTGGAGATACACATGATCCCCTATTTTGAAGTCTCTAGGAATCATTTTCTATCTGCATAGATTGTCTGTCTATCCTGATCTATTTTCAGATTTTGTTTTATCTGAATTACTTTTTGTTTCATTTCTTTCAGCGTGTCTGGCCCAATTGTAATTTTGTCTACTGGATTATCCCAACTGATTGGAATCTTTCACTTTCTACCATAGAGGGCCTCGAAATGGTTCATATTCAATGACTCTTGATAGCCATTGTTGTAGGAAAAAATTAACCATAAATTTGAGGGTGATAGGTTGTGCTAAATAGCAATTTAGTTTCAAAACCAACAAATAATGATTTACAAAATCTTGAAGTAAATTACGTATCTCTTTTAGATATGATCTCCTTAGGCATGCCATGCAACCTAAATATTTATTTCATGAAAATAATGGAAATATCTATAGGTTGACTTGACGGGAATGAAGTGAGCAGACTTGCTCAATTTTTCCACCACTACCATGATGGCATCATTGTGTTTGGACAATTTTGGTAATTCTATGATGAAATCCATGGAAATGGTTTCCCATTTCCATTCTAGGATTGAAAGGGGTTGAAACATTCTTGTTGGATGTCGATTTTCTTCTTTAACCTTCTAAAATTCTATACATTTAGCTAAGTAATCAACTATGTCCTTCTTTAGTTCGGGCCAATAAAACAAATTCCCAGTGGTTGTGATCATTTTCTGATAACTAGGATGAACAATATATAGTATTTTGTGTAATTCATCCATCATGAACCTCTTTAAGTCATCACAGTTTAGAATATACAAACTACCTTTGTAGGTTAGCAGGCCATTATTCAACAATTAATATCCTTCATACTTTAGTCCTGTGGGCTCTTGTTCTAGGTACAAATTTACAGTTTTGAAAAATGCATTTGTTTCTTGTGAACTCTTGACTTTCTCCCTGACATTCATTTCATAGGTTATTACGGCTTCTAGGTGAATCACTTTCACACTTCTTCTAAGGGCATCAACCACTCTATTTTCTTTTCCTTTGATATGTTTTATTTCAAAATCAAACTCACTAAGGAGATCCATCCATATAGCTTGTATAGCATTAAATTTTGGGTGATCAAATAGGTACCTCAACCCACAATGATCCATCATGAACACAAATATTCTACCCAGGAGGTAATGCCTCCACATTTTTAAAGCATGCACTATGGCCACCAATTCTAGATCATGGGTCACATAATCGATTTCATGCTCATTCGATCTTTTGGATTTGTAGAAAATTACATGTTCTTCTTGCATAAGGAATCCTCTGAGTCCTTCCTTGCATGCATCTGTACACAAAAGGAAATCCTTGTTTGAATCTACAATATTTAGAAAAGTTGCATTGGTTAGAAGGAATTTCAGTTCTTGAAATATCTCTTCACATTCTGATGTCCAAAGGAATTTAACTCCCTTTTTCTGAAGGGAAGTGTTAAGCCCTAATATTGGCTAATTACCCCTTAATTGGGGCATATTACATTAGTAATGTTATTTTATTTATGTNGGCTTTATTCCATTAGTTGTAATTATACCTCCTAGTCTCCTATATATACCAAGGAGACATTTTCATTTGGAATCATCTTGTACTTGAACATTTAAGTGGGGTAAAAAGAGGTTATCTCTTTTTACCCCACTTAAATGTTATCAAAGCTTATTATCTGAAATTATCTCTTTTTCAATGCATTGAGTACTTTTTCTAAGGTTTTTCTATGCTATATTGATATTTGGTTCTTAACATATGGTATCAAAGCTCAAGGTCTTGGGGTTTCACTGCTACATTTGCAACACCTTGGAATTTTCACTATAACTATTTTTCTACAATGTTTCAGAAGGACCAACTTCAAGGATATTTAGTAGATGGATCAAGGTACGTTGGGTTAACGTTTTAGCTCCTGAGGCCTTATAATTTCGAGGATACAACCTGTACAAGATAGGGTTATGGAATCATCCTGAACTGAGCCATTGCATAATTTTCCCTATAAACCATTTTTTGTAATGTTTCAGACCCTGAAGTTCTGAGGATATTTACAAAAATTAGTAAGGTATCTGTGGTACAAAGTTCAGCTTCTGGGTCATCGTAAATTTTTAGATACACCCTGTGGAAGATAAGGTATCTAACTAGTCCTATTGACTAGTCTCAAGAAGGTGTTCCAGGTAAAACAATCATAACTTCTTCCTAGAGTATACAAATTGAGTGGGACTAGCTTCATTGGATAGTGGACAATATGTAGTATTTCTGGTATGAATTTCAGAATTTTATATCAATTATTTTGTGCAGGGAATGTTATACAAGTGACATCTCTTGGAAAGGCAAAAAATCAGCAAGTTGTGGGGAAGTTACCATAAATTCCACTTGGCACATCCAATTTTGATCAGACTTGAGGCATTGCAGAGAAGAAATATTAGAGAACTACAAAAAAGAAAGTTTCATACCCAGAATGGCCGAAACTTGGGAGATACAACAGAAGAAAGATTGTCTAGCAGAACCACCTCAAAATCAAGGTTCAAAAGTGATACTTAACCAACATGCCACCCAAAAAGGGAACTTCTACACCAAATAAGCCTCCAAACAATCCTAGTTGGACTCTTGATAAAGGTGAAGAAATGCGTAGGGACATAAATGATTTACAAAAGAAGATAGTAACAAAATATGAACTATAAGAGATGGAAGCTAAGTTGGAGGCAAATATGGATGGTTTAAAAGAGGAGATCCTGGAAGTATTGAAAAATTTTGTAACAGAGAAGACACCTAAAAGTGAAAATGCATCTCATGAAGTTCATGATGAGGACACAAGGAAGGTGAATCAAGAATGGAGAAACTCCAACTTTGGGTTGAAGACCAACCACGTTCCTAA
>ML805850.1:22682-33410 GCA_009831015.1 Picea engelmannii
AGGAAGGCCCCTAGCTTTTGAAAGTCGACCACTCAAGGGAAAGGACTTACACAAACCCATTTATGAGAAGGAAATGATGGAAATACTACATGCATTGAAGAAATGGCGTCCTTACCTAATAGGTAGGCACTTGAAGGTCAAAATAGATTATGATAGTCTTAAATACTTCTTGGAACAAAGACTATCTTCAGAAGAACAACAAAAATGGGTAACCAAGATATTGGGTTATGATTTTGAAATTGTTTAAAAAAAGTGGAAGAAAAATGTTGTGGTAGATGCACTCTCAAGAAAGGATGAAGATGTTGAGGCCTTTCTCTGTGCTATCTCGATCATCCAACTCGATTGGATAATAGAAGCAAGGGATGAATGGAAGAATGATGAAAAAGTGGACTCTCATTCAAAGGTTGCAGTAGGATTTCGATGCATCAGATACATTTACATGGAAAAATTATTCACTATGGTACAAAGATCTCTTATATTTATGTAAGAAATCCAAACTCAAATAAAAGGTAATATTGGAATTGCACACCTCTCTAGTAGGAGGGCACTCAGGATTTTTTAAAACCTACCGTAGAGTCAAGAAGGATTTTTTTTGGGATGGCCTTAAAACTAATGTTCAAAGGTCTGTGGCAGAATATTTGGTTTGCCAACAAAATAAGGTGGAAACAATTAAGACCCCAAGTCTTTTACAACCATTATCCATCCCAAGTTAGTGTTGGGAGGAGGTTTCCATGGATTTCATCACAGGGTTACTGAAGTCTGAAGGAAAGAGTGTCATCATGGTGATTGTTGATATACTTACCAAGTACGCACACTTTTGTGCACTCTCTCATCCCTTCAAAGCTAGTATAGTTGCCACCGCATTCATGGAGACAGTTCAAAAGCTACATGGCAACCCAAAGATTATTGTAAGTGACAAAGATCCCATCTTCACTAGACATTTTTGGACATAATTATTTTCTTGTTTGGGTACTCAATTGGCTCATAGCTCATCCTATCATCCTCAATCTGATGGACAAACCGAGATAGTGAACAAATTTCTGGAAGGCTACCTTCGTTGTTTTGTCTCTGATAAACAAACACAATGGTTCAAATGGTTACCCTTGGTAGAATGGTGGTATAAAACTTCCTTTCATACTGCAACAAAAATGACACCATTTATGGCACTTTATGGATACCATCCTCCTTCCATCACTTATTCTCTAAAAAAAAAATCTAAGGTTCAAGTAGTAGAAGATCACATCGAGACTCAACAACAAGTTCTCCAAATCTTAAAGGACAACCTGACCATGGCACATAATCGCATGAAACAACAAGCAGATCAACATCATAGTGAAAGAAGTTTTAAAGTAGGGCATTGGGTGTTTTTAAGACTACAACCATACAAATAGATGTGCCTATAAAGTACATCCTTTCCTATATTGCATATAAAGTACATCCTTTCCTACAATACTTCTTCACTTGAAAGGCTGATATTTGTCTCACTGATATAGGATTTTGAATCCCTTGTAGGGTTACCTTTCTCCCTTCTTCATTTTCACACTCCAAAGTTTTGTTGTAACAGTCTAACCTAGTTTTGTAGGAATCCAACTAGTCCATGCCAATAAGCAGGTCATAAGATCCTAAAGGGAGTATGTTTAGGGTTTCTTGGGTGGGTGATCCACTCATAAGGAATTGGCACATTGGTATGACCTCTGTCACTTTTCTCTTGGTTCCAGTGGCTAGTTGTACCAACCATGATTTAACATGTTTAACTTGTTGCAATTTACATTTCTCAATAGTGTGAGGGGAAACATAACTCAAATTAGAACCAAGGTCAATTAAAATGGAAAATAGATGGTTGGCAATCATACCTTCCATCTCCACCACTAAATCTTGGTGGTCGACTTGTCTATTCTCCAAGGCTGCATAAATTTGTGGTATGCTCCTAGCCACATCATTGACTATGGTATCCTCTTGGATGTTGTATACCCTCTTATTGTTCTTTTGCCTATATGGGTAGTCCCTCAGTAGATGTTCTTCTCCACAACCCAAACATTTTAAGGGTTCTCTCTTTGTGTTATCAGTATTACCTGGGGCTACTCCAAAGGGTTTATTTCCACTATGAGAGGGGAAATTTTGATCATATACACTTTTAGAAGGAAGGCTCATATTAGAGCCTTTACCATAGCTCTTGAATCTTGAGGGTTTAAACCCCTTCTTCTTGAATCCCAAAGTGATTTTCTTCTTCCAGTCCTCGTGAGATTCTATCTTATTATTGAACTATTCATAGAAATAACTCACCTTTAGGATAGTGTCTTCTAAGGTCTTTAGCTCATCAAATTAAATTATGTCCTGGAAGGACTGAGGAAGTCCACTAATAAATCATTGCATCTTTACCTTTTCATCTTTGATGTAGGGCACATACCTTATCAGCTCAACGAATTTATTGATAAATTCCTCTATGGTGAGCTAACCCAACTTGAGTTCATAGAACTCCCTGGTATTCCCATCAACGTATTTATCTGACAGGTACTTCTTCTTGAAGTATTTCTCAAATTATTTCCATGACAAGTCCTTCTCATGGATTCCTTTCACATTCTAAAGGTCTTCCCACCAAATGGAGGTCTTTCCATTCAGGTTGAAAATGGCTATTTGAACCTTTAAATGTTTAGAGTAGTCATGGACTCGAAATTACTGATTCAATCCAAGCAGCCAAACTTTTGCCTCTTCCCCCTTCTTAATTTATCCATCAAAAGTGGGTCGTCTATCTTTCTTTAACTCTTCAGGGTCATGACTCTTGGAATGTTTCCTTTTCTTTCATCTCTTCTAGGAATTCTAACTAGTTTTCCTACTAGAATATTCCTTGGAGTTGTCAGTTTCATCACTAGAGGATTCTTCCGATGAGTGTCTCATGGCTCCATGTTGGGCCTTATTTGAGGTTCTCCTCCTTTTGCAGCCACTTTCAAGGCCATTCTTTCATATCTCAGGTAGACTCTGGGTTTTCTTCGTATGATGTATGTCCACATAATTGGCTACTAGTCCATGTTGCAGCTACCTTTGTATATCTAATAAGCTCTGCAGTAGAACTGCATTGATTTCAGTTTGGTTTTCCTATTCTTTTATTAGCCTTTTATTTTCATCCTTACAACTTTGTAATTCTGCCATGAGGCTTATTATTGTTTCATCCAAGTCTGGAGGGGTTTCCACTGCCCTCCTTTCATCATATTCTTCCTCTGTATTATGGAAGCTCTCTCCCAATTAATGGTGTGTCACCATATTTTATGTTGTATTTTTCCCGCGGTCCACTAACTGTTTAAGTGTTGATAAAAAATTCTTCATTAGTTAATGATCTACTAGTTTTATGAACAACACACAGTTCAATTTTTTCAAAACATATACAATAGTAGAAAGTTTCATTCCTTCCTTCAGTAGATGTTTAGTTATTCCTCTTAAGAATGGGTAAGATAGGATGTCGCCCCTAAAAGTTCTCTAAATATATTTTTTTTTTCAAGTGACTCGTTCATGAGCCCAAGGAGGCCAAGTGTTGTAACCATGCTCTGATACCAATTTGTAACACACCTGACCCCTAAGTACCCTTTCTTAGGATGGGGAATCAAAAGTTTTCTTACTCAAATAATCTAAAACCATCTCTCTGAGATGATTCATCCTCTTTTGCTCACTTGTAGCTTTCTAACAACTATTACCAGGCTCTAATCTAACCTCTAGTTTAAACTTTATGGCTTCTAGAATTCCTTTAGGTGCGCATTGGTTGAGGTCCACGTGGCACCCATGTGGGTCCATCTCATTTGTACCATTTCCAGGTTCCTACCTCTCGCAGGGAAGGTCCATCCATCATCCAAATCAACGACGAGGGTTAATCCTCATCTAACACACAGGATAGAGGAGAATTCAGTGTTCGGCGCTAAAAGTCCATTTTCTTTTTTGCATGCATGTCCCCGGGAGTCCTGAATTCCTGAAGTCCTGAAGGAGCCCAAAATCCCTCCACGTGGATCCATCCTTTGGGACTTTCAAATTACTCACGACACTGCATCCCAAACCCTCGGGCCTTTCAACTTTCAACTTACTCATGACACTGCAAGTCCATCTATCATGGATAAGGAAACTGGCAGGCGTCAATCAACCTTGTGGGTAACCAAACTATCAGTTGAATCCCAAAGTTTTGAAGCTAGAAAGGCTTATCTCCTTTCGGGCCTACTGTAGGGTTCACGGACCTTGGTCACAAGGGTCCTTTGAAAACTCTTGTGAGCTACATGCTAATTCCTTTAGTCATAAATGGGTTAAGGACATGGGAATGAGACCTTAGTCATACAGTGAAGAGTCTGAAGGAGGCACCCTCCTTCCACAATGTTTGAAATTGGAATTCCCCTGAGGGTAGATTCTAGAGATCGAAAAGACTTAAACATTCCAATAAATCCTACCCCGACCCTCTTGTAGGCTTATGTCCCACGAACCTTTAACTGCTAAACTAAGGCAAGAAGAAGACCATTCAAATGCATGAGTTCATGTGGATATAATACATATATATACATTAATCATTCAATACATAACACATTCATAGACATAAAAATATATATATTCAATCATCATTTCTATTTCAATACACAGAGTACGAAGGTAGTTATCAGAAACCGTGAAGAGACTACTGAAAGGGGTACTTGTTTCCACCCAACCATAGGCACAACCACTCCTAAAAAATTTACCGGTAGCCACCCCCGATCTAGACCATGATGCTCTGAGAGAGACTCTTTCTTCTTGCTCAATGACAGTTAAGGAAGGAGATTACTCTCCTCCTCCCACAAGATCTTGGACACTGATTTTCTCTATACCAAGAAAGGATGTATGCACGAGTACTTCCACATTCACTTGTCATCCTCGCTTATCGTCTTGTAATGAAAACCCTTCCCACAACTTCTAATTAACACTAGAAAAGTTGAATCAATGGTATATGAGAGGTTGTGAAGATATTAATGAATTACCAACAGTTTCTGAGGAGTGAAGGATTCTACATCTTTTGAGTCATTTAAGTTTTTTGGATGATTATGATTTAACTTGTACAAGTTCTTCTAAAGTTAATTCTATAGAATTCAAATTGTAATAATAGAAACCTATTGTTTCACCACAATCATGAAACACCAATAAAGGAAAAATTTAGAGGAGTTTGAATGTTGTTGAATGGACAACAAGGACAAATATTTCTCCTTCTTTTGTGATGGAGAATCTTCCAACAAGTTGGTTTTCAGGTTGTCGCGATCATGTGGTGCCTTTGAGGGGGTTTCCATAACATGAATTTTTATGTAAATAATGCTTGGTAGCAAGTTGGTTTTCATGTTCTATTTTGTCCTATGATGCTCTCTCAAGTTTTCATCATAAGATTTATTTTATTTTTTCTTTTTATTATGCCTTTTTCTTTCTTTGTGAGATGGTATAGATACTACTCTATGTTGGGAGTAGGAATACCCTCAATGAATGTAATATTTTTTGTTGGACTTCTCAGGGAAATGATGCACTCATCCTTGGTTGAAGCTCTTTTGTAGATCTTTAATCTATGGACATTTACAAGAAGTGTATTTTTTTCTTTGTCGACAATCCTTATTTGCACATGCCTATTATTGAAGAGTATGTCAATCATATATGCTCCAAGCCATCTATTCCTTAGTTTTCCCATGATTTTTATCTTCGTCAATAGTATTTATTTGCACAGGTCCATTTCTAAAGAGTATGAAAATCACATATGGTCCAAGCCATATATTCCTTAGTTTCCCCTTGAATTCCTTGAATCTTGAGTCATAAAGAAATGCCCAATCACCCACTTTGAATTTTTTGGCTTTGATGAAATGATCATGCCAACAAATTCATTGGATTTGAACTACCTTTGCATGAAAATGCATGTTTTTTAATCTCATTTAAGGCATTGAGTTGGTTAACTCTGTCTTCCTTTCCTGCAGAAAGGTCAAGCCCCAACTCCAATGTTGTTCTAAGAGTTTTGATTTGAAATTCTTTTTGCAGTAGAAAACTCTTACCATATACTAGTTCATAAGAAGTAAATCCGATAGTTTTATTCCAAGTTGTGTTGTAAGCCCAAGTTAATTTAACAAGTCTATTGTCCCAACCCTTCCTATGTAGTTGTTTTGGTCAAAATGTTCTCAAGTTCTGTATTTGTGACTTCGATTTGTCCATTTACTTGTGGATGATAGGAAGTAGATTTTATTGTCAAAATTTTTATTGATGAGTCAAATCCTAAATCAATTGAGAAGTGAATTGGGAGCCTTTATTAGTCATTATTTCCCATGGAACACCAAATCTAATGAAGATATTTTCATATAGGAACTCATGTACCTTGTCTTATTTGGTATTCAAGAATGCATTGACCTCCACCCATTTTGTAATATAGTATATACAAATGAGGATGTAATTTTTTTTATTTGAGGGACGATGTACAAAGTTGAATCCCCATTTTTCAAATGGTTCCCATGATATTTAAGGCTATAGAGGAATCTCATTAGTATATTATGGACTTCTACAGGATACTTTGAATTATTAGATCTACTATGAATTAGCATGATTATGGACTCTACTTATGAACTTATACTTATATTTAAGGATACAGAGGCATCTCATTAGTAGATTATGGACTTCTACAAGATACTCTGAATAAGCATGATTATGGACTCTACTTATGAACTATTTCTTTCTGTCCTGCAGAAAGGTCAAGCCCCAACTCCAATTTTGATTAAAGATTTACTTCTACAGGATACTATGAATTAGCATGATTTTGGACATCTACAAAAATGGACTTTTAAATTAGCATGATTATGATTGATTGCAATGGGGGTGGTTTAGAGCTATAGGCGTATCAGACATACAACAAGGGTCTTTATCCACCTTCAAAAGTCTTTTTATATTATCATCCCTATAAAACGTGTGTATATTTCTTATTATTTATGCATCAATGTGAGAGTAAGAGAATTCATATCTAATTCGTGTTCATAGTGAGAGTTTTTCATCAGTGCAGAGCATAGAAAGAAAATCTTGGATCGTTGTTTCTCTATGGAATTGACTCACATAATATTGAGGTCATAATTTGTGGAATATTGTTTTTCTTCATTAACTAGATTCATACCCTAACCTTGTGGATGTGGGCCTGTTGTGGTTATTTTATCCAAGTATATGATTACGCATTTGATTTTGGAGGTCAAAACCCTGGATAAGGGGTTTTTTCATTAGAAAGAGTGATCTAATGATTCCAGCAAGGTGATTGATTTGTTTTTAGAAGTCTGAGTTCTGATTATCCATTGGAATCAAAGGTCAAATATGACGACAAGTTTTCTATTCAAAATTGGAGGCCTCTAAGATTTTTAAATATGACATGGTCAAGTTTAAATGAGGCCATTGAATCCAGAATAAAGAATTGGCTCATCGTCAACATAGGGGAGGGTACTAACAAGACCTAGCATGAAAACCCAATCGATCATTAATCTTGGACGCAAACCTTGTAAGCATCGAGAATTAAATTACTTGGACGCAGGATATAAGAATCATATCGAAGTCATGTAAGTGTTGCTTCCCTTTACATAGAAACCGGTTACAAGTTATGAAAAAGAAGAGGTTGTAGGTATCATTTTACCTCAACGAAAGAATGCAATTCTATGGTAAAACCATTGTTGTGAGTTTATTGTTGTCATTTAATGAATGATATATACAATATTGAGAAATCATTAGAACCATCATATAACCCATAATATAGAAGAATACCTGCACCAAGACTTTTCTTATGGGAACCTTGACAACCCAAAAACCAGTAGTTATGTAGGGTTCTGAAGACATGTTCTCAAAAAATCTCGAACAACATTTGTACACAACAAAACTAGCATAGGATTGAGGCTTTAGTCCTACTATAACAAGGTATCCTCCAAGAGATAATGTGCAGTTGAACTAAATTATGAACAAACTGCAAGATGGCGGGGAACAGAGTCTGAGGAAACTATGGTGGAAAAAGAATATCATTGTCTTGACATGAAACATAGCCTATGTTGGTATTATTGATTGTGTGTTGTCATTGGTGAAAATATGAGCCAAACATGTACAATAAATAGAGAAAAAGGAAGATCACCTTGGGGTAGAAGAATTTTGTGATCATTGTTGATCACGATATTATAAACAATGATCATGTGTTCCTAAAGCTCAAGAGAGGTAGCATGCATAAAATCCATGTATAGAAGGAGTAATGAAGCACAAGGAATTAAGAGTTGAGGAGGGTTAGTGACTAAAGATGAGTGCATAAAAGAATGCACAAACGTTAATAGAATCTTAGAAGAGATGGAACATTTGAAGTAACACATGAGACAAAGTTATGTGAGTAAATAAATTATTTTGTAAAAGATCAAGTTACAGGAGTCGTTCATTCTTAGTTCAAGACAATCCAGGATTGTTAGATGAAGGTGAAGTCAGAGATTGCGAAGTATTAAATATCAACTGTTAGATCTAGAGCAGTAGCATTATGGATAGTTGGATCAATCCAGAATCATAGATTGAGAGAGATTAAATAAGAGCCGTTAGATTTTGTGGAGGACATTCAAGTGAGCTCTCAACCATTAGATCATTTAGGAATTGTTGGGCGTAGACCCATTTTGGGGAAAAGTCCAATTTTGGAGAATAAAGCACAAATAAGGAAAATATAGCTGGAAGGAAAAGAAACATGTGCATATTAAAGTGCATGCAAAGGAGGAAAGCATGCGAGGCACGCATGCAAGAAGACCGAACCATGATAGGGTTAAGGTTTTGGTAAGAGGATGTAATGGTTGATAAGTTAAAAATAAGTATAAATAGGTACCTAGGACGTCTAGGTCTAGGTTCAAGGAGTTGGATAGCATTCAATGTGATTGTAATTCCATAATGTAAGAATTTATGTAAAATCTGAGCTTGTTTTATAAGTTGTTGATCTGAAGAAAGAAAAGAAGGTAGATATTGAGGGTTAGATCACAGGCTGAGAATATTGGTGTGATATATTCCACCTCATTAAATATCTTGATCTATCTAAGGGAGAATTGTAATGTGCGTGGTGTCATAGATGACAAAACAATAATAAAAGAGCCCAAGAGATAGATCTTTGTGGATGTAGCCCAAGAGGGGGTGAACCACAAAATCTTATGTGTTATGTGAATGATTCATTGTTATATCTTTGTTGTTAATAATTAGATCTTAGATGAACGTTTGATGAAGTAGCTAGATATGATTTTTTTACATGCATGAATAAGAATGACATAGTACTTATCATAGATGGATGTTATAGTAAATAAATAAATATCACAAGGTTCAATCCCAGATCCCCATTCATTCACAGGCTGCATGCACCTGAGCATTGCAACCACCCATAGAACTATCTCGAGTGAGACTGCGCATTGCACCCTATGTACTGCATTGCCTTCTATTTTTCCAAGGAGGGCGATAGTTTTAGAGGGTTTTTTCAGAATCCATCGTAGATCTAAACCTGGCTCAACCCAAGAATGGTATCAAGAGGGAAGTAACCAACAAATCCTTTCGTTGTTGGCTAAAACTGCATGGGATTGAGTGAGAGGGATTCGTGAAAGAATCGGGTAGAAAATGATTGAATAGAGGGGGATGTTTAGACCGTGGAACCCAACGAAAGTGGACATTGAAAGATGGTTGAAAACATCAGCTGTAATTTGCACAGAAAGATAGCATAAACTCGAATTTAACACCACACAAATATCTGGACAAGTACGTGTTTAGCGACCTGCATGAGGTGTTTTTCTACAATTCCCTGCATGTATTGCAAGAGTGGTTGTTGAGGCTGAAATATAATCATCCTATGAATAGTATCAGATAGATCGAGTGGAACCTTGTAGATATCATGCAGTTACAACAAGTAGACAACAAATTCATGTGCGCAGTGGATTTTTAGTAGATATTGCTGGAGTCTCGCAGGCTTATCACAGAATTTGTAGTAGATACTGTGGAGTCTTACAGTGCAACAGAGAAAGAGTTCCTGAAGGGACCTAGAGGTAGGTATATCAAATCATTGTATACTTCCATCGATATTTTATTGTATAACAAAGGAGTAATGACAATGAAATTAGACAACTAAACTTCCCTACATGCATGGGGGGAGGGGGGAAGCACTAACTAGAGTTGGAAGGATGGAAGGATAAATGGATAAGGGAATAAATGAATCCATGGACCTGATAATGATGGAGGAATATCATATCAATTAGATAATGACAATAGCTGGAAAGAAGCATAGTGGAGAACCCTACCAATATAAGTTGAATAATAAGAAGAGAGCCATAACTGAGAGAGAGGGCTTGGAAAGTGATGAAAAAGAGGTAGAGGATATTTGTGTTGTGGATAAGATTGAGGAAATCCTTCACACAACATATGAAAGGAAGATAGGAGGTCCAAGGGAAGGAACTAAAGGCAGAACTCCCATCCATGTCAGGGTAAGTGTGGAACCCGTAAACCCATGTGTGACTAATACAACAATAAGAACACCACCATTTAGACAACCAAATTTTAGTGGAAGGAAGACACCATGAATTACATCTATTCAAGGAGAAACAAATGGAGGATTTAGTTCAAAAAGTAGTAGTCAAGTATCTAAACTGCGAGGTAGTAGTTCATCATTCAGAATGGTAGGACATGATCCCACCATCAGATTACCAAAATTCAAAGGAGATGCATGTGAGGACCCTGAGAAGACCCTGAGAA
>ML805850.1:38054-49094 GCA_009831015.1 Picea engelmannii
GAAATTATCTCCTGCTGATATGTCAATTTGCTCATCATTTTTCAAATTTTCAAAAGGGATAATCGAATTTTCCTTGTAGCTTAAGACAATAGATGTATTTGGTACAAATTCAAAAGCATCTATATTAAGGTTATCATCTTGAAGATGACTCATCTCTTGATCATGATGAGATATATATTCTACTGTAGCATATTTCACATAACTATCTGATTCCTTATTCAACAAATTGAAATCATGACAGCATTCAGGATAGAGAAGGTCATCTGAAAAATGGTCTTTACAAAACACATGGAAGGCAGCATGAAAATCAGCCAAAGAGCAGACACTTTCACTTGGAAGAGACCGACACCAGTCAAGAGCAATCCCTTCTAATGAAAATTTGAACAGCTTAATTTGAACATCCTCATGTATAATTTCAAGCCGGTCAATAAAATCATGGAAATCCAGCAAATGTTTAGCTGGTACTTCCCACTTCTCTCCACAAAATATAGGAATACTATGTTCCCATTCATCTCTAGTAGGTACTGGATGAGGGTAACCAGAAATACTTGAGAAATTGCAGAACGCATACCTCTTTGCTAAGATCTGATTCATTTATATACCAATGGAGTCGCCAACAGATCCGTCCTTCATGGAGTCACCACTTAATTCATCCTTTATGGAGTCGCCAGATAGATGATTACAACCAAATGATGTCCAGGCTTTGTCTATCATCAAATTTGGATCTATGTCGTCTCCCAGGGAAGTTGATCTTCAATCTCCTCTCCCCGACAACGATGTCAATTTGTTATCACTCCAAGAAACTCCTTAGGGTTGTAGACTAAGGATTATTGGTAATTTAAGATAATGTGTAGGTATCCTTAGAACAATGGGGTCTTTAAAGATCACTGTAATAGACAACTCATTTTACTTCTAAAGAAACATTGCTTTTAGGAAACAATAATCAAATCAAATAATTTGAGAGGGGGGATGAAGAACACTAATATTGATTGCCAAATACAGTTGGGTGTAAGGCTTAATACAAGACAGAAAGGAGATCCTTCAATTCAAATATATAAGCTCAATAAAGAGATAACAGTCTTCATAAGCTAAAATAAACTGAAATGAAGTACAGAAATGGAAACATGAATATTCTGATATTGAAAATGAAAGGGAACTGCAATTTTATTGTATCAAAAGAGTCTATACAATAGCACCAAAATGTATCCCAGTTTGAACCCCCTAGTGCTTCAAATGTCTTTGGCTTTATAGCCTTACAAGATGAAATCTAGATCCTTGAAAGATGGATCAGATTTACTAAAAATAGTCAAATCAAAATAGATACAACAAGCGTAGGATGGGATCCTATAAAAATGGATCTAGAATAGAAAATCAAAACAAAATAGGAAAGGTCCTATTTAATGATCTGTAAAAATAGTAGATTGTTGATGAAGTGCAGTTTTAGCCTCCCAAGGCTGTTTGATTTGTTCCTCCAAAGATAAAATTCGAATTGGGTGATGTGTCATTTGATTCTTATCATTTTTCCTTGAAAATCACCAAATCTAGTCAAAAAATTCCCTTTTGGATTTCATCTCCAAAAATGGCCTTCAGATTTTCATTTGATAATTCACAACCAGCTTATTGAAGAAGATTTCCAACCATTCAAACCCAAGAAATCCCGATATAGGAAAAAATTTGGCTATTCTGGTCGTGACAGGCTTTCACCAGCTAATTTACCTGAAAATCTATTTCTTAGCTGGTGAAAGGCAGAGCTTTCACCAGCTAACTAGCTATAATTCTGCCTTCTGCGTTGGTGAAAGCGCAAAGTTTTTCAAAATCAAATTTCTCAGTCATGGAGAGTCCGTTTTGCATGCTTAAATAGTCGATCGACATCTAAAAATCCTAAGCTTTCCAATGGTACTTTCAAATCTGAATTTGGAGCCCGGGAAGCTATAAAAATTTTACCTACAAGATTAGTCATCTTTCTTTCAAAAATTCCAATGCGTTTTTTATCGCTAACATTAAGAACTTGCTGATAAATGAATTCTAGAAACCTAGTTCAGAGGATCAATACATGAATGAGATGATAGATATTAGACAAAAACCAGGAGAATTGTTTTGGGATATTGACCAAAGATTCAAATGATTGAAGGGAAAGCTGAAGTATGTCATGAAAGATATGAAACATAGACATATATTTGTGAATTCACTGCTACCACACCTGAAATACCCTTTGAGATAGCATAATTTTCAAACTCGGGAAGAGGCTCTACAGGAAGCCTTACAACTGGAAGAGAACCAATACCAGAATACAGATCCAACAATAGAGGAGTTGAAGGAGGATCTGAAGAATATAACATTTCAATTAAACCAGAATAGGGGTAAGGACAAAAAAGAAGTTGTTTGACATAACACATGTAGCACAAAAGGACACCACAAGAATGAATTCCTAAATTTTTTGCAATAAATGGAAATAGGACTACCAAACCCTTTGCCAAAAGGAGTAATATAGTGTGAGATCTGTAAGACACAGGTGAATGATCCATATCATTTTCCAATGATGCAAAAATACTAGACAGTGCCTAAGAGTTCATACTGCAACTTTTGCAAGTCAGTGGGCCATGATGAAAAAGATTGCAGGACAATGGAATTGATGAGGGAAAAAACATCAGAAACCAATAGGGCATAGGAGGAAATGATGGTAGGGAAAGTTGCACCACAGTTTAATCAAGCACTAGCAACAGTATAACATTTCATATCAGCAATATAACATTGTGCATCTGCAATACAATACCGCACAACCACAGTATAATCCCATGCAGTATAATCAGGTACCTCAGTACAACACACTGCGAGGAGATAGAGATGGATATAGAGGTGGATTAAAAGGTAGAGGAGGATTTGGAAGAGGCAGAGGACTGGTGGTATGTCATAACTGTCAACAACTAGGACATTATGCATGAGAATGTCCACTTCCACCTGCGACATGTATGTATTCTCACGCATCAGATCATGACACAAAATATTATCCAACACTATTGGGGAAGATCCAAAAGAAGAGGAATAATAACAATCAAAATTTACAGTGGATATCTACAGAAGCTAGAGAGGATGGAAGAAATATCAACATAGTCACATGTGGAGGAGCTAAAACAAGACCTGACGTAGTAAGACAAGATCCAATACAACACCAATGGGTGAAGAAGAATGTTGAACCACATAAGTAGTTTGATGCGCAGAACGAAAAGGAGACATTAAAGAAAGCCATAAAATAATTCTTGAAGCAAGATATTGTGCATACATCAACTTCACAACATACTGAGGATGTACCAATGTATGAGATGCCTTCATTGTTGGATCACACTAATGAAGCACAACCTTTTGGCCAAGTAAGTACCATAAAGGATTTTCTGCCATCTTGTGTTAAACTACTAAATGATCCATCATCTATTAAATTATTACAAAATATGTTAGAAATATGTAACATAGAGGTAGAGGGGAAGCTAGAGAAAAAAACGGTTAATCATTTGCATACAAGGAGGACAACCAGAGAATTCAGATTGAATTCCAACATTGGATATTTCAACATGGGGGATATTGATTTAGGCTCTGAAGTAAATGTATTACCCAAGAAGACATGGAAATGTATGGGAGAGCCCACATTTGGATATTCACATGTTCAAGTGAAGCTAGAAAACCAACACAAATTCATGCCAATTGGAAGGCTTAAAGGAGTCATAGCCGACTTGGATGGAGTGCGCACTACGATAGACTTTGAAGTCATAGAAATAGTAGATGATAAAACACCTTATCCATCATTGCTTGGACTGGATTGGGAATTTGATAATCAGGCCATAATCAATTTAAAGACAAGAAATATGACATTCGATTCAAGAGAATACAGAGTTGTTGCATCATTAGACCCTTGAGAAGGAGAAAGGTTTGTAGAACCAACTTGTTTGGATTTACAAGAGATAAACTAGTTGTACAGAACCACCGCATGTGTAGAAGATTATGTTAAACCAACTGTAGATGGATTAATCAACTGGAGAAGCATCACATCATGTCCTTCAGACTCAAATACAGGTTTGGAGAATTGGCAGCAGAGATTACATGAAGTGTCCATAAGAAGGTGCGCAAGAATAGACCATGCAGTAAGATGGGTGGGTACAGAAATCAAAGAATCTCCCAGTTTCTATGGAATCAATGATTTAGAAGAATTACTAATAAGATACAAAGATGAGGTGTTACAAAATCATAGGCTATTATCCCTAGACATATCACTCAAGGAAACACCTGCAAGATGGTGGGGTGTGCACAAGGAAACATTTAAGGATGGCTATCGATGAAAATGACTATTGTGCATCAGATTCAGCATAGAGTAGAAGAGCATAATGACACAAAGATATGATGGAAAGGGGTCACTAGTGGAACATTTGGAGAATCACATAACACTATGGATGATGACACCACCAAAAGAATGTCATCATTACTTTATTAATACACTAGAAGGAATTCCAAATCTAGTATGTAGACCAGGAACTGTGCAAAGGCATTGCAGAATGGACAACATTGCAGAAGAATTTTGTGGTAACCTTATCACTTGAACATGAGAACCCCAACATGGATTTATCACTCAAGCAGACAAGAGGGTTAATATTCATCCAAGAACCAGAGGTGGAATTCATAACAGAATACCAAAAACCGGATAGATAGACAATGAAAGAATTACTGTCATGCTATCATGTGAAGGAAGAATCACTAGATGAATACAACCCGCGTAATATCCAAATTAAAAAAACTAAAGGAGAATGAGAGGTGGAAGTCTCATCCCTATAATCGAAAGTATTTGTTGTGCCACACAAGGTGAATAAAGTCAACATTGGGACAATGTATAATCCAAAATTGTCCATCATTGGATATTACTGGGATGAACAAATAGTAGAAATAATAACAAAGTTATTGTGCAAGTACAGACACCTATTCCCAACAACCTTTACAGAGATGAAAGGCATAGAAGGAGAGATAGGAGAGATGAATATACCTCTCAAACCTGAGTCTAGATCTATCAGACAACGACCTTATAGACTGAATCCAATATATAAGCAGAAAGTGAAAATAGAAATTGACAGAATGTTGGAAGATGGTATCATAGAACTAGTAGAAGAATCAGAATGGATAATCCCTATGGTAGTGCAGAAAAAGAAACAAGGAGGGATAAGGATTTGTGTGGATCTAAGGAAATTGAATGATTCTTTCCTACATGACCCTTTTCCCACCCCTTTCACAAGTGAGGTATTAGAGAATGTGGGTGGCCAGAAATCATACTCATTTACAGATGGATTCTCAAGTAAACATCATATCAATATAGCTCCAGAAGGCAGGTACATGACTAATTTACCTGCTCTAATATAGCTCCACATAATGGGGCTCCTACCAATATACAATCATGCCTTTTGGGATGAAGAGTGCACCAACTATATTTTCAAGGGTAGTAATAGTTTCTTTCAAGGAGTTCATACACCAGTTTTTGGAAGTGTATCTGGATGATTGGATATTCTATATTCTATTGAAATAAAATGTAGAGGTGTTAAGGCTCATGTTGGAAATATGCAGGCAGTGTCAGATATCATTGAATATCAAGAAGTGCATTTTTGGGACACCTTTTGGAATATTGTTGGGACATAGAGTCTATAAACAAGGGATATTGGTGGATCCCTCTAAGATTGCAGTCATTGTTAATTTACCACCACCAAAATCAGTGTATCATTTAAGAGAAATATTGGGACATATAGGCTATTACAAAAAATTTATGAAAGGGTATGCGTAGATCACTGCACCGATGAAGAAATTGTTAAAGAAGGATACTAAATTCCAGTGGAATGAGGATTATCAACAAGGTTTAGACACATTTAAAGATAATATGGTAACAACACCTATTCTAGTATTCCCAGATTGGGAAAACAAATTTCATGTGCATGTGGATGCATCAGCCATAACACTTGGAGCTATTTTGGTTCAGCCATGAGTAGGGGAATTGGAACATCATATAAAATTTGCAAGCACAAAACTATCAAACTCAGAGCAGAATTACAATACTACAGAAAGAGAAGTATTAGCAATTGTATATGAACTTTAGAAGTTCAGACACTATTTACTTGGAAAACACTTTAAAATATTTACAGACCATTCAACCCTCAAATACCTAGTCAGCAAGCCAGTGTTGGGGGAAATATCTATAGATGGTTAATGTTAATTTCAAGAATTTGATTTTGAAGTGATATTCAAACCAGGGAAGTTGAATGCACGAACTGATCACATGTCAAGAATCACCAATGGCGAGGAACCTACAAATTTAGAGGACAACTTCCCCGATGCACAACTATTTTCAGTCCAAGTAGTTGATGAATATTTTGATGACATCATTGAATACTTGAGTACAGGGACTACACCACAAGAAGAAAAATCTAGTAGTAAGAGCTGCAGACTATTAATTTATTGCAGGAAACTTATACAAGATGGGTGCAGACAATATTCTGAGAAGATGTGTCCTAGAACATGAAAAACCTAGAATTTTGGCAGAGGCTCATGAGGGAATAGCTAGAGGACATTATTCAGGAAAATACTGCGTAGAAGGTATTACAAGCGGAACTATGGTGGTCGACCATTCACAAAGATGCTAATATTATTTTTAGTGATGTGATGTATGTCATAGGGTGGTAAAACTAATAGAAAGGATGAGATGCCCCTAAGGCCACAAGTAGCCTTGCAAGTATTCGACAAATGGGAAATAGAATTTGTGGGACCAATTAACCCACCAACGAAAAAGGTCAGGAGCAAGGTATATCATTACTACGATAGAATACTTAACAATATGGATAGAACCATCACCAGTAAAATATTGCAGCGCATAGACAACAACACATTTCCTATTTGAGATAGTGATCACTAGATTTGGATGCCCAAGGATTTTGATGAGTGACCAAGGTACTCACTTTATCAAAAGTACTATCAAGTATATGACTGAGGAATTTGATGTATACCATCAAAAGAGTACATCATATCACCCTCGAGCAAATGGAACAGTGGAAGACTTTAATAAGATCCTAGAGAATGCCTTGACAAAGATCTACAATGTTAATAGGGACAATTGGGACTTGAAGATACCAACAGTATTGTGGGCATATAGGACTACATGCAAAAAACTAACAGTATAGACACCATTTAGGTTAGTGTATGGACAATAAGAAGTGGTGCTGTTAAAATTCCTGATACCCAGTCTGCGCATCACAACAATTACCAACATGACAGAATGAGGTAGATTTATCGATAATCAAGATGGAAGAAGATAGGATTCTAGAAGGATTTCACCAAGAAGTATAGAAAGCAAGAGATAAATCTTGGAATGAAAGAGATATCAAGAGGAAGACTTTCAAGGAGGGAGACCTAATATTGGTATATGTCAGTAAATTTCTTCAGCATCCAGGGAAATTTCAAATGCATTGGTTGGGACCATGACTGTCACGGATGGGGGATCTGTACAGTTAAAATAACTGGGACACACATAACTGAAAGTAATGATCAATGGGAGTCGACTGAACCTATACAATGACAATTGACTTCCTAGTACTTAGAAAGTTACAGTGCAGTAAGAAAATATGTACATAGTGTATTATAGTAGAATTTATGAGAGACAAAATGAGAAAAATAAATAAAAAGGAGAAAAAGAATAAAATCCATAAAAAGTAAAAAGGGGATAAAACTACAAACAAATCGATGGGCATTGAAGGTTTTGATAGAATAGAATTGGTAGAATAAACAACGTGCTGGAAGAAAATCAGTGATTGAAAACACTGCATGTAGGAGAGCAGGTAACAGGTAGAGAGGCACAACGTGCATGAAACACAGAAAAAGTGAAAACGTGACAATTGTTAGTGCGACACAACTGTCACTTCTCTGTCCCGCTATAAAGTAAGAAAAGGGGGGGAATCAACTCAATGTATTATTTTCTAAAGAGTAGAACACAAAGGCATGTGGTAGAGCAAGAGAGTGTGAATTTGTGATAACGTTTGGCGATTTAGAAGTCTGTAGTATGGATTTCATCAACATGTCATCACTGAGATTTGGAGCGTTGAGAAGAGATGGAAGAAACACGTAGAGTAGCACCTGGGTGTCACAAACTAGAACACACGAGATGCCAACAATTGTGGATGTGGAAGAAATCCACACACTAGAGTATGAGCCAAGCACGATGCATGTAGAGGAGGAGAAAAACCCCACACAGGAGTTTGAGTAGCCGGAAGAGGACGCCGAAAGAACGAAATATGACGCATCTAGGGGAAAAGGGATGTATCAAGAAGAACAAGCCATAGGTTCAACTCAACAGGGCCTAGAATTAGAAGGAAAAAAAATAAAAGGGTGCTACGATATACCAATAGTTGGGGTATTGTCCCCACAAGAGAAAAATGAGGTGCGAGAAGAAAGTAGTGCACAGGGCATACAACGCATATAGAAGGAACTAGCCATAGTAATGTCAAAAATACCGGAAGGTGTGAAGGCTTATGATGAAATGGTAGGAGGATTCAATGGCCTCAAATTCTTTGACCATGATGTGTCTGATGCAATAAAGTTTCTAGAATTGGCAGCACAGAGTTACCTGGAGAGTAGGGGAGAAGGCCCATCAAGTGCACTACTGTTGGAGCCTACACAGTGGATCTTGAGGCTATACAATACATGCATAGTCAACTTATTGGATATACCACACTTTGGGAACGGTTAACACATAAACAGATGTGTAAAGAAACTATTAGCACAGGTGAACAAAGGAATCTTATTGATGGATAGGCCAGTGCCTATTAATGTTGATCTCATTGCAACAATCACAGGGTTACCCATGGATGAGGAAAATCTAGAACAATACATGGAGGATAAAACTAAGGCGAAAGCCATTTCGGATGAAATAAAAGCTAAATATGGCACGAAGAGGGGTAACATGGGAATCAAGATCAGTGACATAAATGACCTTGCGACATGATTTGCAACATGATTGTTAGGTTACAAGTTAATACGCAAGTGCATGAAGGAGGAAGTACCCGTAGGAGTAGTATCAGTTGTGGCATAGTGCGTGATGGGGAGATTGATGAGTTGGGCCCCATATCTACTAAATTCATTTCTTGAGGACTGAAAATATGCATGAGACTCAAGATCTGATTTTCACTATTCTTTGTTACTCATCCTCATTGCACTCATGGGATGGAAAGAACCCACATATAGTTTGTTCCTGCGAAGGATAGGAAAATGTGGCACAGTGCGCTACACTTCTCTTCGCAACACAACAAATCCCAAGAAGAAGAAACTTAACAACAACGTATTTGCACTATACCTAACAGAGATCCAAAACAAGTTAGCAGATACGTGGAGGATTCCCACAGAAACTGTTCAGGATTTTTCACAAATAAGGATTTTCCAGACATCGCTCCATAGTGTGTGGATACAAGAAAAGAGGGATCTAGCCATCAAACGAAGTACTTCTTGAAAATGCAAGACATCCAAATGGAGGTCCAAGAATGGCCTGAGGAGTGGAGAATTCCAACATTCCCAAAGATGATGCCAAGAGGACAAACTAGGATGTAGGATAGAAAAACCTATGTGCAAAAAAAGCACAAATGACGCAAGAAAAAAGAACAATATTGAATAAGTCCAAGAAGGGGGAAGCAGTCCCATACAAAAGAAAACTAGGACACAGAAGAAATCACAATGTGGTTCTACATAGAAACTACCGCACACAGAATAGGAAACAAGAGGAGCGACATGACAAGTGCATGCGGAAGAAATGAAAACGAAGGAATAAGAAATGTCCATGGAAGAAGGATAAGGGCAGGATACAGGCATGGATACATAGATTCCAAAAGAATCTGAGCCATCAGAGGCCCAAAGGAAGAGAATAGGGGAGCAAGCAAGTGGCTCCAGAAATAAAGCCAAGGCCCATAAGAAACAAATGGAAACATCATTGATGACAGATGATGTGGATTTGATAGCCACGACACTAGAATACTGACTCTTAGCCATTGAATGGGCTTCGTATAAAGCATTTAGCTCATTGTCAGTTTGATAGATCTAGTCAAATTTTTCCTGTTGTTCTAGCGCATCTAGTGTAATTGCAGCCTCTTCGCTCAGTGACTGTACCTTCATGCGCAATTCCTCCAGAGTCTGGTTGTGTCATGATATAATACTCATCTGATCACTAACCTCTCAGAAAATCTTTGTACACGTTGAAATCCTTCGGTGTAGAGTAACTATGGCCTTGTTCCCTCCAACCACGATGCTTTCCATTTTCTCTTGCATCTTCCAAGGTTGTTTCTCTACTTCATGCTTACTCTCCCTTATATGTGCTTCTAGGTTCTCTGTGAAAATGGCCAACTCCAACCATGCTACCTGGAGTAGCTATATATTATGCACAGGATTGCCTGCTATATTGGATTTAGGTAGTTTTGGTTGCTTCCCTTCAAATCACTAGCCAGGATTCTGCAAGCTTCTCTTGGACCCTTTCTAGTTTCTGCTCCACCTATATCTTTGCATATTCTTCTTGCATCTGACGTTCTTGGTCGAGGATTTCTTCCTCCTTTGAAAACTCTGCATCCTGTTCGGCTTGTTGTAAGAACCGCTCCAATTGACCAGCTGATGCTCTAATCATGACAATTAGATGCATTGTTGGCCATTGAGCGAGGTCAACAGAAAAAGTAGTGGCCTCCCTGGGTACTCGAACTTGCAGTGGTAGTCCACTGGCCATTGAATTCTCTAGCCATATCCACCTCTTCCTCCCCTATAGATAGACCTTGTGGTGGCTACGCAAGTCTCATCCTTACCATTGCTGGAAGGAATGGGAGTATCTCAGCTTTCACGAAGCAGAGCTGCACCATCTCTGCACAATTTTGTGGATTTTGTAGTACTATCTCCAGTTGTTCTTGTAATGAGGTTTCACTCTGTTTTGATGTTGATTCAAGTTTCTTCTGAACTTCTGGTACTTCCACCCATTTCTGGACCATGGTGTCTATGGTTCCT